>APFE031158733.1:73824-152003 GCA_000404065.3 Pinus taeda | reverse complement strand
CCGCGTGGAGGGATGTACAAAACTTCCTGGGGTATACATCCGGCTGAAACAAAGACCTCTGAACAATCATGCTCCACACACAACAGAATGAAAGGATACCAAGTTATGAAGTTTGGGAAACTTGGCATAGTGGAAAAAACACTTTACACAAGAAATGTGGCTTGTTTTGCCTAGGTGAAAACACAGTTTCACTTAGTTTTTTCCATGAAATGAAGTGGACTAAGGGCAGTGAGCAGATCTCATTGTCCTTGGGGGGATTTTAGTAAGTGTTCTTGGAAAAATGAGGAGGGAAATTAGTTATGCTCCATTTATTTTGTAACCACCTTTCTATAGCACCTTATGATATTTATGAGATGAAACCTATTCCAAAGGACCAAATTGCTCATAAGCCTGCTTCTACAACATCAAAACTGCCTACCCAGCCAAGTACACCTAAAATTTTTTCTTCATTTTCATTGGGTGCATTTGAACTAACAAACCCTGATTCTTCTCTTTTCTTTTCACTGCCCTCCTATCTAATTTCTACCCTTATCTCTTCCAAGGGCTCAGATTAAGCTGTTGAGACCCTTTGCTTCTCTACCTAACTACTTGTCTGCCAAGCTTGAAATGTTTGTACAGACCTTTATTCTCTATTCTAAGACATGTAAATTCAAACATGATCTAGCCAGGATTAAACTGTCTGGCTATTCATCAACTGTGGCAAGAGTCGACCACCTATTCATAGTGAAATTCTACAAAATATGGAACCTTTGCAGCATGGAAAGGATGAACATATTTGGCACTTCTCCAGTCAATCATGAAAAATGAAACCTATTGGTATCGGAAGCTAACATAGTCAACTTCCAAGAGGGTTCCTAAGCAATTGAAAGCTCATTTTTGAAAAATGAAAGTGGTTTTTCTTACAAACATTCTTACCTACAAAAATATCCTCCATTTTCGTAATAGCTATCAAGGATCAAAAGATATAAGATTAGGAGTGCAACCTTCTTTTTCAGGAAAAGCAGAGTTATTTTTATTGGTTGATGAAGTGGTTGTTGCTTTCCACTCCCTCATTTTGTCACCATTCTCTCCACATTCGAACATCATTCCTTAAAAAAGCTACCCAAGATCCTCTCTTTCATTTACTTTTCAACCTTTGCATGTATCAGTTAGTTGTCACCTTTGAAAAGTTAACTTTGTGACAAACTACTTGTTGTCCAAAAAGTTCTTTACAATTGTCATATTTTTAAGAGGGCCGTTAGGGTTATAAAGACAAATTGCCATGAAGATGAAAGGATAAAAAGAAGGCTATCATGGATGACCTCAGCTTCACACAAGCTTTCATCTAGACAGGTTACATGTATTTCTACCAGGAGAGCTGCAAGGGGATTCGTGTGTTTCTTGGACTATTTTGAGTTGTTGGTTTCAAAAGGAATTTTCAGGCAAATGAAGATGAGTTTCAAAAATTTGAAGGAGGTTTTTTCTAAGAACATAACAAGGAACAAAATACCTCTTTCAAATTTCTTCCAGGTACTACCAATTTGGAGATTCGAAGTTTCCTTTGAGACCTATTTGCAGAATTCTGAATTTTCCTGTTTTATACATGATTTTATAATATCGATTCCAGACAACTGAAGCTGGTTTTCAAAAAAATGACCGAGTGTTTTCTTATAAACATTATTATATACAAAAACCTCCTCCATTTTTGTAACAGCCATCAGGGATCAAACGATATAAGCTCTGTCTCAACACCTATTTTTTAGATAAAAACAATATAGAAAATGATAAATTTATAGGTTACATTAAGGTGAAGACCAAATTTTGAAGAAGAACATATTATAAGGGTAGTTGTTTGATTCTTGGTCATCATATCAGTCTTTATGAAATATTGAAAATTCCCAAACTACATATTTTGAAGGCCGTGTTGAAAAAAGAGCATACACAGCAGTTTTGTAGCGTGCTATGAAACTGCTGAAGGTGACGTTTTAGCACTTTATAGATGCATTTCGAAGGTAAGGTCTGATCAAGTCAAAGTTTTGATGATTGATGGTAGACATATGAGGATCATTGATAAAGTTTCATATGGCAGTGATGCAGAATGGTTCAAATAAGTATTCCATAAATGATATTAAAGTTGTGCTATGAAAACAAATTATTTTAGCAGCATAGTCATGTTTCATTCTCTTTTTCATCTATTCGAGAGTTATTTTCTTGCACAGGTGGAAAAATGAAGTTTTTATGGATTATTAATGCATGCCACATGTACACCAACAAAACTGCTTGAAGATAGGCATAAAGGATTAAGGGCCTTAAAAGGAGGAACTCTGTCTCCTAGTTTTCAGGACAGTTAGGTCATGACTCAGCAGGTTTTGCAACAACACCGTGGACATCATCAATCTTGAAGACATGTGTTGGAAGCTAATTAAATAATGTATTGAAGTCATAGACAAGGTTTTTGAAAGCATGTTTTAGGAGTTTCACTCCTATTTGTATTAGGACTCTTAAAGACAGCTAGCTGTCAAGTTGTAACTAAGTAGTTTGTTTTTGGAATAGATAGGTGACAAAGTTAGGAATTCAAATTCCCCTAAAGATGGATCATAGTACCAAGGTTGTAAAACTCTATATTAATCTTGAGAATCGAATTCCTCAGGGTTGGAAATTTCATTAGTAAAGGAAAGATTGTGTTATTGTAAGAAACTGTGGTTTTCATACTTAATACAGAGATCAGTTTGACTACTCAATATTCACTAGGAGTTTATGTGTTTGATGTTCTTATGGCTTTGTTAAATTACTTATTTGCAGTGGTATGAGCTTGTGATACTTATAATTCATTGGAAAATTCTCTAACTTCCTTCACATGCTTGTAAATTGTGTTGATTCATTGTGTTACTGTATTATTTATAAACCTAAACTCTAAGTGCCTTGACTTCCATGTTTGTTGATCATGTTGTTTTGTTGAAGACTATTTTGACTCCATAGCCCAATAGATATTTGCTAATAATAGTTTCAACCAGTCAACCAGTTATACTTTTGTTCATTTTGTTCCTAGAGTTAGCCATCTAATCATTAATCAAAAACCCTAAACCTAGTGAGAGAGCCCTCTTAGGTTGAGGAGGCTAAGCCTCAACCAAAAGATCAGTTTGAAAGAGTTACTCAGGGTCTACTTGATCAGCAGCCTATCAAGGTTAGATTTTGTGATAACATTTGGTGCGTCTACCGGGAGCCTGAAGATTACTCATTCCCAAAATCAAGAAGCTGAACTTCTGAAGGTACCAGGAGCTCAGGAAGTTGTTAGAGGCTGCATCTACCTTAGCGACCCCACACATCAGATAAAAAATTGGAAGGTGACTCCACTGCTAGAAGATCAGTAGCTTGAAGAAGTTTCAAGATGAGTTCCATTGCAAGAATGAATGCCGGATATGCCCCTATGAATCGGTCTCATATCCCTGGTTTTCCAAATCCTATGCCAAAGGTTGAATGGTTAGATGATCTTCCAATATTTAAAGATTAAAAGAAAGACAATGCTGCTCTTGATTTGGTTAGGTTCCATATGCATGTACACAATCTTAAGGTTCAGTTCCCTGAGGATTGTCTCATGAAGATGTTTATGACCACTTTAGAAGGGAAAGCATGGTCTTGGTATAAAGGCTTGGAAAATGGTTCAATATATTCGCTTGCTAATTTCCATGATGTATTCTATGAGATGTATAAAGAGTGTCATGCCTCCTTATTGCTGGTAAAAGATTGTTGTAAACATTCTGTGAGTTTTATTCAATATTTGGATGATTTTTATGATGATGATGAATTCATGGATTAAGAAATTTTAGAGGCTCTTCATAACAATACATTTCAACACTAAGAAGAAAGGATAACATCTCATAAAATGCAACATGAAAATCAGCAGGGATTTACTTATGAAAAGCAGGTTACATCCTCTGAGATTAATGTAAAGATACAACAAACTTGCTAGTCTTTTGATCATAAAGAGTATGAAAATCATTGCAAACACCAAGAAGAAATACAGGAAGATAGCTTTTATAACCCTCAGGCAGAGGAAAAGGTTGATGTTTTATGTCATACTTTGCATCAGCTTACATCAAAGAATGATCATAATAATGAGGAAAATTACATTGTTTGTGGGAATCATTCAGAAAAGTAGTTGGATAGCATATCAAAGGAATCTTGTGTGGTTGAGAATTAGTTGTCTTAAGATATAGAATGTTATGTTGATCATCAAACTAACCATGTCCTCTTTGATCCTATAAATGAATATATGGCAAAGCTTTGCACACCAGTATTTCATTTTCATTTGCATTATGAAGATTAGATACATTATAAGTTGATTTGGTCATCTCATTATCATGGTTATTTTGAGGTTGAATGCAGCCAAGAGCCTCGAATATAAGAAAAGACAACTGATTGGCTTTATTGGAAATATCATGTTGCCTTACCTAAAGTGGAAATTGCAGCTGATAGGGTAGGTAGGAATGTGCAAATAAGCTTAGGGTACGTTGACTGGGCATTTTTTTAGTAGGTGCAGTTTGAGTCCCTCTTGAAGAAATCATTAAAGCTTGGGGAGCAGATTGGGCAGAATTTCATAATTTTATTCTAAAGGATGGATAACAGCACTGGAGCTACCATTTCTTAGTGTACCACTGGGCACACTATCCCTAGTGGAGCCACTATTATCACCCAAAAATTCTCAAAACATCATTATCTTAACTCTACTTTTGGTCATGATTTCAAGGAGGTCTAAAGGTCATTTTAGTCTTGATAATGGGTAGGTGATAGGTTAAGAGTCTCATTTTCATATCCAAATAAAGTTAAATCAGCCTTGTTCCATGTCTTAGAAGTCTCACATGATGTTTAGAACCCATATCTTTAACCATTTTAAAAACTATGTTGAAAAAAGAGCAGACACAGGAATCCACAATTTCGTAGTGCGGCTGTTCAAAAAAGGTGATTTGCGCTACGAAAACAAGCTAATTTCGTAGCGCACTATGAGACAAAAACCCTATTATTTTGTAGTCAACTTCCAAGAGGGTTCCTAAGCAATTCAAAACTCATTTTTTTAAAATGAAATAGGTTTTTATTATAAGCATTCTTACCTACAAAAACCTCCTCCATTTTTGTAATAGCTATCAAGGATAAAAAGATATAAGCTCAGGAGTGCAGCCTTATTTTTCAAGAAAAGCAGAGTTATTTTTATTGAATGATGAAGTGGTTGTTGCTTTCCACTCCCTCATTTTGTCACCTTTCTCTCCACATTTGAATATCATTCCTTAAAAAAATTACCCAAGATCCTCTTTTTCATTTACTTTTCAACCTTTGCATGTATCCGTCAGCTGTCACCTTTGAAAAGTTAACTTTGTGACAAACAGCTTGTTGTCCAAAAAGTTCTTTACAGCTGTCATATTTTTAAGAGGGCGGTTTGGGTTATAAAGAGACATTGCCATGAAGATGAAAGGATAAGAAGAAGGCTATCATGGATGACCTTGGCTTCACACAAGCTTTCATCCAGACAGGTTACATGTATTTCTACCAGGAGCCACAAGGGGATTTGTGTGTTTCTTGGACTATTTTGAGATGTTGGTTTCAAAAGGAATTTTCAGGAAAATGATGATGAGTTTCAAAAATATGAAGGATTTTTTTCCTAAGAACATAATAAGGAACAAAAACCTCTTTCAAATTTCTTCCAGATGCTACCAATTTGGAGATTCGAAGTTTCCTTTGAGACCTATTTGCAGAATTCTGAATTTTCCTGTTTTATACATTATTTTATAATGCCGATTCCGAACAACTGAACCTGGGTTTCAAAAAATTGAGAGAGGTTTTTCTTAAAAAAATTCTTATCTACAAAAACCTCCTCAATTTTGGTAATAGAAATCAGGGACCAAAATATATAAGCTTTGTCTCAACACCTATTTTTCAAATAAAAACAGTGCAGAAAATGATAAATTTATAGGTCAGTCTTTCATTAAGGCGAAGACCAAATTTTGAAGAAGAACATCTTATAAGGGTAAGTTGTTTTGATATTTGGTGATCATATCAGTCTTTATGAAATATTGAAAATTCCCAAAATGCATATTTTGAAGGCCGTGTTGAAAAAAGAGCATACACAGTGGTTTCGTAGCGCACTACGAAACTGCTGAAGGTGACTTTTTCGCACTTTATAGATGAATTTCGAGGGTAAGATCTGATAAAGTCCAAGTTTTGATGATTTCTGGTATAAATATGAGGATCATTGATAAATTTTCATATGGCAGCGATGCAGAATGGTTCAAAAAAGTATTCCATAAATGATATTAAAGCTGTGCTACGAAAACAAACTATTTTAGCAGCACAGTCATGTTTCATTCTCTTTTTCATCTATTCAAGAGTTCTTTTCTTGCACAGGTGGAAAAATTATGTTTTTATGGATTATTAATGCATACCACATGTACACCAGCAAAACTTCTTGAAGATAAGGATAAAGGATTAAGGGCCTTAAAAAGGAGGAACTTTGTCTCCTAGTTTTCAGGACAGTTAAGTCATGACTCAGTAGGTTTTGCAACAGCACCGTGGACATCATCAAGCTCAAAGACATGCGTTGGCATCTGATTAAAGAATGTATTGAATTCATAGATAAGGTTGTTGAAAGCATTTTTTAGGAGTTTCACTCCTATTTGATTAGGACTCTTAAAGACATCTAGTTGTCAAGTTGTAATTAAGTAGTTTGTTTTTGGAATAGATAGGTGTCAAAGTTAGGAATTCGAATTCCCTTAAAGATGGATCATAGTATCCAAGGTTGTAAAACTCTATATTAAGCTTGAGAATCAAATTCCTTAGGGTTGGAAATTTCATTAGTAAAGGAAATATTGTGTTATTGTAAGAAACTGTGGTTTTCATACTTAATAGAGAGATCAGTTTGACCACTCAAAATTCACTAGGATTTTATGTGTTTGATGTTCTTATGGCTTTGTTCAATTACTTATTTGCAGTGGTATGAGCTTGTGATACTTAGAATTCATTGTAAAATGTTCTAACTTTCTTCACATGCTTGTAAACTGTGTTGATTCACTGTGTTACTGTTTTATTTATAAACCTAAACTCTAAGTGCCTTGACTTCCATGTTTGTTGATCATGTTGTTTTGTTGAAGATTATTTTGACTTCATAGCCCAATAGATATTTGTTAATCATAGTTTCAACCAATCAACCAGTTATACTTTTGTTCATTTGTTCCTAGAGTTAGCCATCTAATCATTAATCAAAAACCCTAAACCTAGTGAGAGAGCCCTCACAGGTTGAGGAGGCTAAGCCTCAACCAAAAGATTGGTTTGAAAGAGTTACTCAGAGTCTACTTGATTAGTAGCCTATCAATGTCAGATTTTGTGATAACAGTGAGCATAATTCCTTGGTCCTCCAAAATTGTAACATATCAGTTGTCTGCGACCTCTTCCTGGCCCCATTCCACCTTGGCCTCGTTTATGCACATGAAATCCAGTGTGCACCATCCCTGCATTTTGATCAAGGGCTCGTGTTTCGGTTTGAACTCTGTAGGTAGGGGTCTGATCCATCATCAATTCATAACTTCTACAGGTGTGCTCATCATGGCCTACTAACCTGCAAAAGTTACAAAATAACTGTTGGGAAGTCTACGTATACTTCTGTAATAGATGGAAATTATCTATAGCATGTTTTCCTCCTATCTGACAAATCGCGCACCATAATGCAAGCGTCGCGCTCGGTCTTGCTTGTGCCTTCGGTCTCAATGGCATTGGTCCTCCTCCCGCCAAGTAGTTCCCAAATACTGGACAATGTTCCTTGTCATGTCCCTGGCCTTTGCACTTTACGCACCATACCTCCTCACGCGCTTTTGGGTGAGCTATCCTGTCTTGTGTTGAACTCTGCATCTCAAGGCACAATTTTTTCAACTGCGCATAGATCTGTTGGACTCCCAGGTTGGGATTTTTTATTGGGGTCTCATGCAGTCTCACTGTGATCTCCAAGGCCTCGGCCTGAGTGGATAGCTTCTGCCGTGACAATGCGTTCCTTAGATGTGACGTTAGCGATGCTACAAACCAGGCGTGGTGTTGCCCATCCATCAAGGTCATGTTAGCTTCACGAATCATACACTTCAGTCTTCGATCTAGCCCTCAGGGGGTCTCGTCTGGAAGCATCGCGATTTCCTTAAATCCAATAATCAACTGTGTCTCTAATTTTGGCTTGCTAAATTCCCTGTTTAGTGCAACTTGGATATCTGCAATCCCTAAGTTTGGATTTTCATTGGAATGCTTAATGTACCATGTTAGTGCGCGATCCTGCAGAGTGTTGACCAGTGTTTCTTTCTTTATATTTTCATTCATGACTCCATGCGCTTCCCATACAGCCTTTAGCACGAACCAAAACTAGTCCGGATCTTCATTCCCTACTCCTTTGAACACCGCAATTTTACCATGCTTTCCATTTTGAATTGTGGTGGTGGTGGAGGTGGTGTGGGCGAAGACGGGGTTGAATATGGTGAAACTGGCATTAGTGTAGGTGGAAGTGGTGTGCGCAGAATTCGTTGTTTTATCAGACTGATCGCGCTTCTTGGTGAAACCTTCACGAGCTCTTCCTCTCTTTCCCGCGGAGGTGAAATCAACGGGCTAGACTTTAGTTCTGCACTATCTTCATTTTTGTAGATACTCCCACTCCGTGTAGCCCCAAACATCAATTTATTCGCATAACCCACTTTTCACACATTAGAATTTTAATCCAAGTGTTCAAAGATTTCACGTACTTACCTCGTGATCCTTTGAGGAAACGGCTTTCTACCTCACTATAGTTGACTGAAGTATCTACCGTGAAATCGATGATAAACCCTCCTATAATTCGATCAAGCCAATGGTCCACAGTGCACGCGATCTTATATTCTAATGCTTCCAGTCTACGCACCAACTCTGGAGTCCACACAATAGGTTTGTCAAGCCTACACCTTCCTTGACTATCTGCTAGCTTCGCGATCCAATCGTACAACTCAGAGGGGAAGGATACAACAAAAATTCTGTGGATTTCTATATATAAGTAGCAATCTAACCACTCTTCCTTTGATAATCATGGATTCCTCTTTTCTTGCGCCATGAACGCGTGAATCATTATGTCCAACCACTCTTCAATTCCTTTCTTTACCAGATTCCAGTGATACGACATCAAACATCTCTATGTAAATCCCACTCTCGGCAATAGAACCATTGTTAGCTTATAGGGGCCTGACCCAGGTTCAGAGTTAAGTTAGCCAAACAAATCTCGGTACTACTGGCCCTTTCGGCAATAGTCCGCGGAGCGCGAACTAAGGTCTCAGTCAAAGTAGTATGGGAGGGTGCTAGAATTAGATTTCCTCACCCTGGAGATGTCTGATGAGTTCGAGTGGTCCGCGGTTTGACCCTGTGCATAGGTTGCTTCGTGCACTTTCCCATCCTTCGCCACCTGATATATTGCCTTCGCACAGCCCTATTCAGGGGCTGAGCGTCACACTCTATGTTATTACCCAAGATCTTACTAGTATTCCAATGTTAGTTAATTATTTTAGCCTACTTGCATGCTTTGAATTATACTTAACAACATAAACCATTCATATAGGTGTGCCAGTAAATAAACAGTATATGTGCAAATTATATCAATCATTCATTAACTCGAGAACAGATACACAAAATGGTAACAAACTTCTCTTTATTAATTCCTTCCTCGGTTACAGACTCGACTTCGCCCTACGCACTTAGCTACAGAGGTCTGTGCACTCAGCTGTGGACTACTAGGCCTCTGCGCACTCACCTGCAGAGCCTTCTCCTAATCTATGACCCAAAGACACACTTCACTTAGTTACTTGGACTATTCACTCTCTCTACTCTCCTATATCTACTTAGAGCCTTGCTCTATTTATACAATCCCATGGTTCGCGGACCATGGGTAGGTCTATCAAGCCGACATTACATTACAAAACTAGGGCGGACAACCCTGTGACTCTATCATACTTTCGCGCTCCACGCCCTCAATTCATGGAGCTTTACAACAAGATTGGGTTAAAACTTGGGTTTTGAGCCCCAAAACACACCTTGGGGGGGATTCCATGCCCAACAAAATTTTTCCACAAAGTGTCTGCTCAAAAAGGCTGGTAAGAAGCCCTTAGGAGGAGCAGAAGGTGAGGATCTTGCCTCACAATTCGAACTAGACTTTACCCTCATCGCTTGTATGGTGTCATAGATGATGGGTAGTGTGTGGTACCTCGGCACTCGAGCTTCTTTCCACATGATTAGTAACAAATACCTTTGTTGTAGCAGCTAAAACCACCCTCCAAAATTTTGCCTTAGCTTCATTTTGGAGCCTCCTTACCAACCTTTCACAACATCATGTCTTGTCTTGTCAAGTACACAAGCTTCAACGATTTTATTGCAAAATGAATTCCTATCCATCAAATCTTGTTGCATCCCCCTCACAGGTTATTTCATGGGACTTAGTCTAGTTGTAGGCTGAGCAGCTCCCTCAAGAAATTGTGCAATTCTGGAGGGAAACCAACCTTCCCTCCATAAATTAGGCAATTATGTTTGGAAGCCTACTGGGCTCTAGAATTGCACAATTTTTCCTATCACTGTTCACTGATAAAATTGTGTAATTCCTCCCAGTAGGGTTGCTCAACCCAGAAATTACGCAATTCTGGGCAACAATCATCTGCTCTGGCCATAAATTGTGCAATCGCTTTGGACATCCAATCCATCTCCCTGCCATAAATGAGCATTTTTTCCTCCCAGCTGAGATGACTATTGCATGTGCAGTTGAGTTGATTGGTTCCCTCCGGGACTGAGCAAAACTGATTTTCATGCATGGGTTGCTTCTCCCAAGGTAGCATGCAAAGGCATCCCTTGATTCTGGGATCTACTTTTAGCAGCTAGAGGTTACACGCAAGGATCATTTTAGAAACCTCCCACCAAGTGTCTCTCTTCCTAGATTTGTGGCATGTGTGTCACAACCTCGATCTTATCAAAACTCATCAACTGGACACTGCAAAGCTCATTCCTCACATCGAAGTTGTAGCTCTGGCATCCCACATTACATCTAGGAGTCGTCGGCACATTCAAAGCAGTTGTCTTGGGGTAAGCCTGCTGCTCATGACTTGCACAGCATTTGTGGCACTTTTTGTGTTTTGCTTCGTATGAATAATGTCTACTTGATTTTAGTGAGCACTTGTACTAGCATCGTTTCAGTTTTTGTTTGCATCTCACTGTTGTCACATGCATGACATTGTTTTTCACGGAGGGTTTTCGTTGCGGTGACTCGCTTCACACACATGCATGCTTTACCATTTTCCAAACCCTACACTTGTTGCTTGCATGAATGATCATTCACTCTCATTTGCACTCATCTCACCATGCATTCAGACTTCTCATGTTTTCAATCACCCATCGGCGAGACTAGAGCCTTGTCCCGGACCGTGCATTGCCTGAAAAGCATTGCATATTTCTGAAAGCGAAGACTCTACCTTCCCTCTAGAAATTGTGCAAGTCTAGCCTGGCACTTACCTCCATGCTTGCATTGCGAAATTCCTAGAGGCAGTGTCCCACTGGCCCCAAAAACTGCACAATGCAGTTTGCTGGTTGCATGTCGTTGCTGACTGAAATTGCGCATTGTGCAATTTCAGTCCTCAATAGGCCAGGATAGACTATGCATTGTGCAGTTCCAACAGTCAGTCAGACTCCTAACAACTGGGACTATGCCTTGCACAATTTTGGTAGTCAGTCTCCGGACCTCCTGGAAAAAATTGCGTAACCTTCATGACCAGTCACACAGGTATGTTGCAAGTCAGTTCTCAAGTTTGCTTTGGTTTTCGACTGACAAATTTCTTTCCATGAGTGTTGCCATGTCAGGTATCACAGGTGTTCATCCGCCTCTCAGCAGCACAAGTACAATGGTTTCTATGAGAGCAGAGTCGAACACACTATTCAGAGCACACTTGGGGATGCAATTGATCAAGTGTCTATGAACTTGCCTACCCATGAAGACACAAATTTGTTCAAAGACAAGGACATCAAGATATGATGGCAGCAATCATAGCAAGTAGCACCATCAACAGCAACTAAAGGCAGCATACATGTTAGCTTGTTGGGGCCTGACCCAGGTTCAGAGTTAATTAGCCAAACAAATCCTTGTACTACTGGCCCTTTCGGCAATAGCCCGAGGAGCGCGGACTGAGGTCTCACCTGAAGTAGTATGGGGGGGGTGCTAGAACTAGGTTTCCGCACTCTTAAGATGTCTGAGGAGTTTATTTGATCCAACTGTTAGTCCCTTCACACAGGTTACTCCGCTCACTTCCCTAGCCTTCACACCCTAATATGTTTGCCTTCGTGCAACCCTAACCAGGGGCTATGGGGCTTCCGCGTTGTTGGAGTAGCGATCTGAACTAATTCCCTAAGTCACACCCGAGATCTTACTTATCTTCTTATACCAGTAGTTATCTTCACGTAAAAGGATGCCTTATGTTATATTTACTTATTTAGCACATTCATATGAGTTCGCACAGTAAATAAACAGTAAACTTTGCAATTCATACCCAATAATACATAAAACAGGAAAAGATACATAGAAATATGGTAAAACTTCTCTTTATTAATGCTTCCAACAGTTATAGACTCGACCTGCCCTCCGCACTGAGCTGCAGGGTTACGTGCACTCAGCTGCGGACTATTAGGCCTCTGTGCACTCGGCTGTAGAGCCTTCTCCTACTCTACAACCCAAAGACACGACTTACACTTCGACTCAATGCTTCTTCAATCCTTCTATTAGATTCTTCTATTCTATAGATGTCTCTCTTACACTTAGAGCTTCGCTCTATTGATACAATCCCATAGTCCACAAACTATGGGTTGATCTTTCAAACTAACATTACATTACAAAAACAAGGGTGGACAACCATGTGACTCTATTGTGACTTCGCGCTCCACGCCCACAAATCACAGTATTTACAATGGACTTAGTCAAAACTTGGGCTCTAAGCCCCAAAACATGCCCTGGGGGGATTCCACGCCTAACAATACCGGATGCAACAAATGCCAGATGAAGGTTATTGACAACACAATGGCGGAACAAAGTTGCAAGCTCAAGCAGATCCACATGTGACGAAAGAAACTTTGGAGACTCAGGCTATGAGGTGATAGCACGACATGAAGATCCCACGAAGGCAAAGAATGGAACAAAGAAGGAGTTGCATGTGTTGAAGCAGCAACCCAAGGAAGAATAGGAGCTGCATAGATAGAGAATGAGTTGCAGCAAGAAAAGGTACAGCAGCAGGCACAACATGCACTCACGAATGAAACTATGCCCATACAAGTTATAGATCCATCCCAAAAGCTAGCATGGAGTAGACATAGTGAGAAGTGTTGTTGATTGCATGCAACGAAATTCAGCAGCATGCATGTCATTATGTGCATGCATGCAATCCCACCCATTTCGCAGACTTACCGAGGCAAAGAAAAGAAGTAAGTCTAACTGGAGCTGAACATGTAGTTGACATTTGATGTGCATGACCACCAGCACACACTAGAAGATCAGCACGGACACTATGCATCAATGTGTTGTCGGTTCAGCCACACCCAAGAATACCATGCGCATGTTAGCATATGAGTTGGATGGTGGATCCACACTAATGCATCGAGATGCAACAGAGGCAAGAGTTATCTTCAGCAAGATTTCACCATGGAGTGCATGCACACCATCACGGGCGACCAAGCTTGCCATCATCTCACCACCTTCACCATCACAAGCATGTCAAAGAGTTGGTCTCATCACAAAGGACCAAGTGTCAGTGATGTCTTGCATGGCTTTCTCAAGCCATTTTGTCTCACATGGGCACATGTGCATTGTAATGTAACGTCTTGTCAAGTGGAAGTTCAAGTGTTGATAGTTGGATGTAACAGTCATAGAGTAGATGAAGAGTCATGAGGGTAGATGAACTGTCACAAAGGGGAATGTCAAGGGTAACCCCACCCTTTGCTGTAAATAGAACCTCATAACTTATTGTAAAGGCTTTTGATCAGCCAAGCTTTTGATAAGACTATCTTGGACAGAGCTTGGGCAGTATTGTAATGAGCCTTGGCTTCTCCACTGCGCAGAGCTAGTATATCTCTTTGGAGGAGCAGGCGGTTGTGGCTGTAACGTTCCACTATTGGAACTAGTGGTTAGACATGGATGTATTGTAGACAGAGCCAACACATTTCGTGCATATGTTTTATTGCATTCTATGTTATATGGTTCACTCTAAATGATATATGTATTTGTTTTCTCACACATGCATGTATGGACTATTCTGTATAAGTATGTATGAATCTTTCTTATATGTGTTGTTGGTTTAACCATCACTTTGGATTTCTCGCTAACCTGATTTCCAGCTTGTGATGCATCTTTGCTTGTGTGTTCCTTTCCAAGCCGCGTACTATTATAGGTTTCCAAGGGGCACACTCACTTCACCCTCAGTGTGTTAGAACCTCTCATGCACCTTCCTTGACTTACTGCAGCTTTCACACCCTTGCTACCAACAGGGACATCTTACTTGCCTTATGACCAACTGCTGGGAATCCTACCCCAAACAGTTTGAGTTCTAATTAGGACTTCTTACTGAGGAGATCCCCTTACATATTGGCGAGTCTATCACCGTCAACATTTTGGCGCTAGAAGGAGGGCCAGATGACAAGCTGAGTCCTCACATATGTTTTAAATCTCTACATATCTATCATGACTAACTACAGAGTTGCTCTTCCAGAGTGTATGTCCTATGGAAACGACTTCATAATATCGAAAGAGCTCTTGGATGACTTGTCACATAAAACATACGATGGTGGAGGCCACGTATCCTTAGTTAAGCACGCGGTCGGTGTTGTAGGCTCAAGCGAAAGACATGGTATCTTTGAAGAATACATGACCTATGCATTGTTCATTTGCACGCTTCGAGGGCACCCAATGCACTGGTGTGCCATGCTGGCTGAAAAATCTATTCATTTTGTTGCTCATCTAGTCCCAGTGATAGATTGTGCTTTCAGTCACTTTAACGATAAAGCACTCGATCAAGAAATTCTAAAATTATGAAAAGCACCCGATGAATCCGTTGATTAGTTTTACATGCGCTTTTGTAATCTTGCATACCGATTTGCCAGAGATGAAATTGATTGGGAATTTATTTATGGGATATTTGAGTATCTCCTTCACATATCTGAACCCTGCTCAGCACACTTCAGTGATGGAGCTGCATAATCACAAACAGGCACAATTGTTGTCACAAGTGACTATCCGCCTTCACCTCATCAAACAGCTCCACAACCGTGGAGTGATGTGGGAGATCACGCACACTCATCTGTTGAACTGTCGCATCCTCCTACCCCCCTAATCTTGAGATATGTGTAGATTTGGCTTTCAAACCTGTTGGTTGTCATGTGGGTTCATTCCCTCAACCTCCCTCCCTGCATTCTATTAATCCTCCAGATTGTAATGTCTTGTGTTCTTCCATTCGGGACACCTCACCTATTGTGAACGAGGATCAATTTGTCCACATAGTTGGTGTTATGCAGCCAACTTGTGCCATCATTCATGATGAGTGTGTGTAAATCTAAAGTAGAACACATTGTGAAGAATGACTCCCTTCCAGTCGTTCCTCATCCGCTTTATCCTGACATCCCTTGTGATTCTGCCATTGCTGATTTCCCCTGTGAAAACCCATTTCCGAATGTTTCTAATTCTGATCATTCACAGGACACGTCGGATGTCATTTTGTCATCACAGTGTGAAAAGGACACATCTTCCTCTAAAAATGCATCCAATCTGTCATCTGTCATTTCTGAAAACACAAAGGGTGAACATCTTTTCTTCTCATCTACCCCTCTGCCCATTTCATCAAATCATGAGGATGCCGACAAACATCTTGAATTTTCTGATCTTGGCTGTCATGATCTTTCTACTTCTTCAACTGATCACGATGTTGATTCAATCGTTGTTAACCTATCTAAGACACTAGTCTACAATGATCTATCTCCCAACAAAGTCGAAACCCTGCATCTATCGAGGCACTTCAGCCTGAGCTGATGGTTACGTTGGGCCCTCGATGTCCTGAGGTTGGTTTCACTTCTGATCAGGAAATTTTTGAAACACACAAGGCTCCTCATCACTCTATGCTTTGCATTCATGATCAATCCAACACCCAGATTTCGCTTCCCCCACTCGAACTGCACGATCCCATCGCTCATGCATTGGAGGAATCTTACATAACAAGCACACATGCACAATGTAAGTGTTCTACCTTTCTCACATTTGCTTGCATGTCACATTCAAGAGAATGCATACACTCGACATATGCACACAATGTATCACAGCACCATGGAGGTTCCATAGAGGTCATGCCATGCGCTTTCACTCATCTTTGTTTTGTGGTCACTTGTAAGCTTGGATTGTGTCCGCCTTCATCATTATATCTTTCATGCTTACTGGTTTGTACAACTGCGATGTTCGCAAACCGTACCTTCACCAACATGGGTCAACCAATGCACCGATGGCTGCATTGGAAGTATCACTTCACATGAGATGACCGATGCATTGTTAGCTTAGGAGTAGGAGTAGTGTTTTCTTTTGAGTTTTTTGCTTGCATGCATGTTTGCTTATTTATTTTTGTGTTCGTTTTCTTGCTTGTTTGTTTTCTTACTCGCTTTTCTTTCACATTTTCTTCTGCTTATTTCTTTGCTTTTTGGTTCATTTTCTTGTTGTTGGTTGTAGGTTAGTTTCGCATGGACCGTGTGTGACTCTTGAAACAAGCTAAGTAAAGTACGAGAGAACTTGTAAAACTATCAACATTTAGTTATATGTTGTCTGCTCTATTATTTAAGAACTTGTTGTCTTCAGTCCATGATACATCAATGGAAAATACGTACTGTTTGAAGTGAACCTTGGTGAAAACACAACGCTTGTACGTTAACTAGTATCACCTACTCTAGTCGGTTGTTTTTGGGTTAATCCTTGTCATCTCAGTCAAGTAGAGTGAAGTGAGGGGGGAAACCTTAAGAGGAACGTTAGAGATATACATAAACTACTTCTTTGAAGGAACAACCTCTTTTGCTCTCAATAAGTTGGGATCCCTCTTCTACCTCTGAAATGAATAAGTGTTATGCACAGTTATGAAGATGAAAAATGAAAAAAAATGAAAAATTTTTAAAAGTTTTAAAAAAAATGAAAAATGAATAAGGAAAAAGAAGAGAAATGCTTCCTATGCAGATAGGTGATGCAAGTAACTCCGCCAGGGTACTGACTAGGCTTGCTGGCAGCAGAGCCATGCTTGTGTTCCTGCATGACTCTGTCGGGGTAGTGTCCAGGCCTACTGGCAGTGGAGCAACAACAGAGATGAAACTAAGACTCTAATGACTATACTGCTTTTGCATCATATACTCCTCAACCCCAATCAAAACAACTGTGTTGGCTTGGCTTGGAATGTGTGTCGACTGACCAAGGCCTTGGCAGATGCTACATCTTATAATCAAGCAAGTGTGGAAACCAAGACGAACTGAGAACTAAACAATACTTCCAGAGGTTTTAGACTTTCTTTTCACGAACAAGGTCCATTCAGAGAGCTGGAGTTCTACCAGTGTGTCGCCAAGTGTTGTAGCAGCTACAACCACCCTCCAAAATTTTGCCTTAGCTTCATTTTGGAGTCCCCCTACCAACCTTTCACAGGAACTTGTCTTGTCTTGTCAAGTACACAAGCTTCAGTGATTTTCTTGCGGAACGACTGCCTGTCCATCAAAGCTTGTTGCATCCCCCTCACAGGTTGTTTCACTAGACTTGGTCCAGCTGCAAGTTGAGCAGCTCCCTCAAGAAATTGTGCAATTCTGGAGGGAAACCAGCCTTCCCTCCAGAAATTGCACAATTTTGTCTCGAAGACTACTGGGCTCTAGAATTGCACAATTCTGCCTGTCACTATTCACTAAGAAAAATGTGCAATTCCTCCTAGAAGGGCTGCTTAGCCCAAAAATTGCGCAATTCTAGGTAGAAATTAGCTGCTCTACCCATAAATTGTGCAATCCCTTTGGGTAGCCAGCCCAGCTCCCTCCTAGAAATGTGCATTGTTTCCTCCCAGCTGAGCAGATTGTTGCATGTGTAGTTGAGTTGACCGGTTCCCTCCAGGATTGAGCAAAACTGATTTGCATGCATGGGTTGCTTCTCCCAAGGCAGCATGCAAAGGCATCCCTTGATTCAGGGATCTACTTTTAGCAGCTGGAGGTTGCATGCAAGGATCATTTCAGAAACCTCCCACCAAGTGTCACTGTTCCTAGATTTGTGGCATGAGCGTCACAACCTTGATCCTATCAAAACTCATCATTGGACACTGCAGAGCTCATTCCTCACATTGACCATGCAGCTCTGGCATCCCACATTGCATATAGGAGTCGTCAGCACATTTAGCTCAGTTGTCTTGGGGTAAGCCCGTTGCTCATGACTTGCACTTCGTTCCTGGCGCTTTTTGTGTTTTGCTTCGTATGAATGTTGTCTACTTGATTTTAGTGAGCCCTTACTATTGTTTTCATGCATACTAGCTTGTACTATCATTTCAGTTTTCGTTTGCATCATTGTTGTCGCATTCATGACATTGTTTTGCACGGAGGATCGTCGTTGTGGTGAATCGCTTCACACACATGCATGCTTTCCCATTTTCCAAATGGTGCACTTGTTGTTTGCATGAATGTTCATTCACTCTCATTTGCACTCATCTCACCATGCATTCAAACTTCTCATGTTTTCAGTCACCTGTCAACCAGACTAGTTTGTCTTGGCCCAGACCGTGCCTTGCCTAACTAGCACTGCACATTTCCAGAAGCGAAGACTCTACCTTCCCTCCAAAAATTGCACAAGTCTAGCCAGGCACTAAACTCCAGGCTTGCATTATGCAATTCTTGGAGGCAGTGTCCCACTAGCCCCAGAAATTATGCAATGGAATTTGCTAGTTGCATGTCAATGCTGACTAAAATTGCACATTGCGCAATTTCAATCCTCAGCAGGCCAAGATGGACTATGCATTGTGCAATTTGAGTAGTCATTCAGCCTCCTGATAGCCCAAACTATGCCTTACATAGTTTTGGTAGTTAGTCTCCTAACCTTCTGACGGAAATTACGCAACCTTCATGATTAGTCAAACAGGTATGTTTCAAGTCAGTTCTCAAGTTTGTTTTGTTTTTGAATGACATATTTCTTTCCACGAGTTTTTCCATGTCTCCAGGTGTCGCAGGTGTTCATCAGCCTCTCAACAACACAAGTACAATGGTTTCCAGGAGAGCAAAGTCGAACAACCATTTAGAGCACACTTGGGGATGCAGTTGATCAAGTGTCTATGAACTTTCCTACCAACAAAGACATCAAGTTGTTCGTAGACAAGGACATCAAGATATGACGGTAGCAACATCATAGCAAGAAGCACCATCAACAGCAGCTGAAGGCAACATACGGGATGCAATGAATGCCAGAAGAAGGTTGTTGACAACACAGAGGCGAAACAAAGTTGCAAGCTCAAGTAGATCCACTTGTGATGAAAGAAAGTTTGGAGACTCGGGCTATGAGGTGATGGCATGACATGAAGATTGCGTGAAGGTAGAGAATGGAACAAAGAAGGAGTTGCATGTGCTGAAGCAGCAACCCAAAGAAGAACGGGAGCTGCATAGATAAGAGAATGAGTTGCAGCAAGAACAAGTACAGCAGCAGGCACAACATGCACTCATAGATGAAATTGTGCCCATACAAGTTATAGATCCATCCCAACAGCTGGAACGGAGAAGACATGGTGAGAAGTGTTGTTGATCACATGCAAGGGAATTCAACATCATGCATTTAATTGTGCGCACGCATGTGATCCCACCCATTTTGCACATTCATCGAGGAAAAGACAAGAAGCAAGTACGGTTGGAGTTGAACATGCAATTGACAGTTGATGTGCATGACCACCAACACACATTAGAAGATCAGCATGGACACTATGCATCAGCGTGTTTCTAGTTCAGCTGCGCCCAAGAAGACCATGTGCATGTTAGCAGACGAGTTGGATGGGGGAGCCACACCAATGCAATGGGATGCAAAGGAGGCAAAAGTTCACTTCAGCAATATGTCACCATGGAGCGCATGCAAACCATCATGGGCGACCAAAATTGGCACCATCTCACCACCTTCACCATCACAAGCATGTCAAAGAGTTGGTCTTATCACAACGAACCAAGTGTCAGAGATGTCTTGCATGGCTTTCTCAAGCCATTTTGTCTCACATGGGCACATGTGCATTGTAATGTAACTTCTTGTCAAGTGGAAGTTCAAGTGTCAATAGCTGGATGTAACAGTCATAGAGTAGATGAAGAGTCATGAGGGTAGATGAACTGTAAGGGGAATGTCAAGGGTCACCCCACCCTTTGCTATAAATAGAACCTTATAACTCATTGTAAAGGCTTTTGGTCAAACAAGCTTCCGATAAGACTATCTTGGAAAGAGCTTGGATAGTATTGTAATGAGCCTTGGCTTCTCCACTACACAGAGCTAGTATATCTCTTTGGAGGAGTAGGCAGTTGTGGCTGTAACGTTTCACTGTCGGAACTAGTGGTTAGACATGGATGTACTATATGACTGGAACGTACACTTCTTAATATAACAGAGCCAGAACGTTTCATGCATATGTTGTATTGTATTCTATGCTATCTAGTTTACTCTAAATGATATATGTATTTGTTTTCTCATGCATGCATGTATGGAATATTTTGTATAAGTATGTATGAATCTTTCTGAAACATGTTGTTGGTTTAACCATCACTTTGGATTGCTCGCTAACTTTCTTTCTAGCTTGTGATGCATCTTCACTTGTGTGTTCCCTTCCAAGCCACATACTATTACAGGTTTCCAAGGGGCGTACTCACTTCACCCTCAATGTGTTAGAACCTCTCATGCACCTTCCTTGACTTACTAAAGTTGTCACACGTTTGCTAGCAATAGGGACATCTTACTTGCCTCTGTGCAAAATCACGATTAAGGCATTACCATACAACCCATTGTTGGGACTCCTACACCAAAAGATCTAAGGTCTAATTGGGACTACTTACCAGGTAGTCTCCTTACATGTTGGTGGGTCCAGCACCGTCAACAAGCTCTTCAGTAACTTGGAGGAGAAGGATCTCCAAATGCATATTGATATGGGTGTTTATGGGAGGTATAGCACTACCGAGATCGGTACATTTACCTTTCAGAGAGATTCAGGTTCTCCCCTCACTTTGTGAGATGTTATGTATGTTCCTACTTTAAAGATGAATTTGGTATTTTTTGCCATGTTAGAGGATAGAGGCTATGATTTGATCTTTAGTAAGGCAAAGGTGTTCCGTCATTACATAGCCACGGGACAGGTGAAGAGGTGTTTCCGGTAAAACTAGTGTCTTTTCGATCTACTAGTCCCACTAAGATGGGTAGCTATCTTAGAAACAGACAATCAAAGCAATTTTCGATTTCCTTTATGTATGATAGATAAGAGAGAAGCAAAGGGGGCCAACCTGGATCTTCTGCTTGACTCCTTGCTTGATTTCCCTCTCCCTTGATAGAGCTTGCAACCCCTCTCCTATGTGTCCCGCTTTAGAGAATACCTGTAGAGGCAGAGTAATAGAACACCATCAAAGCATCTTGATCTATAATATCATAAATAATGCAGAATTAGAAATACATTGACCATACAATTGCATTCACAAATAACAAGATTCACAAATACACGATTATATGGAGGAAAACTCAAAGAACTTTATTAATAGTAGAAGGGAGAATTAAAACCCAGCTATCTAATCCAGCATCATCCTCCCAGCATCAAAGCCCTCTTCACCTCATGAAAAGCAAGATCACCCAACAATACAATGTCTCTTCTCAAAGATAAACCAACAGCACTTCCTTACAAATTACAAAATTCCAGTCGCTAGATCTCTCAGATGAGGGATCCATTTATAGATATTTGTAGAGGTGTGAGTCATCTCTAGGTTTTTGATTAGTGTCATTCCACTTGTAGTTCTTAGTTCCACTTGGAGATTTCTTGGATCTCTTACTCATCCCTGAGCGAATTTAGAGGGGCAAGTGTCATAGGAGAAGTTTCTAGAAGATTCTATGAGCATCCACTTAGCAAACTATCTCAGCCATTTGTCCATTCTCATTCATCGCACCCCATAGAAGGCCTCTTCAGTATGCATCGCACCTGGCTAGTGTAGGAGCCAGTATGCATGCACCTTGACCAAGGAGCAGTTAGTATGGTCCAGTCTTGGCCAGTTCTGAGTGGTTTTTTAGGTGGAACTTCTGGGAAATGATGTAATCAGTTGACCATGATCTTTTAGGGTATGAAACAACACTTTTAGGGGTCAAAGAGCCCTAGGTTTATTGACATATATGAGTGGGGTTGAAGTGTTCGAATATGTCTATAACAAGAGGATAAGGGTTCGAGTGAAGACTCTATACAAGTTGGAGGTAGAATATTGTGTTTCCTTGAGCATCTAAGCAGATAAGGTGCATATCCGAGACATCAATGAGTTGTGGCACGAGAGTTTGGGTCACTTGCATCATGGTGTTTTGAAGATCATGCAGCAAATTTCTACCAGTCTTTCCAAGGGTACACTAGAGCAACTAAGCACACGCAAAGGGTGTACACTGGGAAAATACACCAAAGCTTCCTTTCATGACAAATACAATCGAGCATAGGCGATCTTTGATTGAGTTCACTCAAATGTGTGTGGACCTTTCTCGACAAAATCCATGGCCAAGCACAGGTATTATGAAATATTTTTTGATGGTTTTTCTTGTAAGTGTTGGATCTTCTTCATGCAAAAGAAATATCAAAAACTTGCAAAGTTTTGGGAATTTAAAGCACTAGTCTAGAAAGATACTAGCAAGAAATTTAAAGCTCTCAGGAGTGATAACGATGAAGATTATGTGTCGAATGAGTTCAAAAACATCTATGCATAAGAAGGCATTCGACAAGAGCTGATAGCCCCTCATAACCCATTGTAGAATGGGGTGGCTGAAAGGAATAATAAAAGAATTGTAGGAGCAGCACGAGCGATGTTGCATGACTAGGGCCTACCACTACACTTGTGGGTTGAAGCATGCAACACATTTATTTATTTGCAAAACAGAATCCCTCGTCAAATTCTTGGGATGAGTACACCGAAAGAGGCTTTTTCATGCAAGAAACTAGATATGGGACACTTCAAGATTTTTGGTTCATCAGTCTATTTCCATGTAACAAAAGATGCATGAAAGAAGCTTGAGCCAATAGCAGACTCGAATATTTGTGGGGTACACTAATACACCTCACAACTATCGGGTGTACCTTCCAACCAATAGGATGACAGTGGTTTGCAGAGATGTAAAATTTGATGAAGAGAAGGCATGATATGTTCCCTTAAGAGGGAGCTTTAGCTACATGCATTTAAGGAGATTCTACCTCCAAAGGAGGAACCTCAGGATGATGTGGAGTAGCCACATGTAGAGGATCATGGAGTGGAGACACCCACTCTTGCAGTGTCTTCAAAAGATGGGAGAAAATGCACCAGAGAGGCTGACAGGTTATTGCATGATGCTAGAGAGAATGTGGGAGCACCGACATCACAACGCAGGCAGAGGAGATCACCAAAGAGGTACACTAGATACGTGGTTCTGATGAGCAGATGTGTAGAGACTGAGACATCCTATTTTGAGGAAGCATTGAAGAAACCAATTTGGGTTGATTCCATGGTTGAGGAGTATGACTCCATTGTCAGGAACAGTGTTTGGGATGTGGTCCCAAGACCGACAGACAAGTCAGTGGTGAGTTCCAGATGGAAATAAAAGGGAAAGCAAGAAGAAGATGGTAGTGTGGAGAAACACAAGGCCATGTTTGTGGCCATAGGTTTTTCTCAGGTGGAGGGGATTGATTATGATGATACTTTTTCTCCTGTTGAAAGGTACTCATCAATTAGATCCATTCTAGCACTATCAGCGCGGATGGGATGGAGGATACATCATATGGATGTAAATACAACATTCCTCAATGGCATGATTGAGGAAGAGGTGTATATTGATCATCCCGAAGGATTTGAGACCTTCAATAGAGAGTCACATGTGTGCCAACTCAAGCGATTGTTGTATGCGCTAAACAAGCACCTCGTGCTTGGTACACTAGGATCGACAGCTACTTCACCGGGTTGAGCTTCACAAAAAGTGAAGTAGATGCGAACCTTTACCATATTGTGGTTGAAGGTAAATTGTTGATTATTGTTTTATTTTTTGACAATTTGATTCTAACACGTGATGATAAGTTGATCAAGTCTTGCAAAGAGGATCTTGCAAGAGAGTTTGAATTGAAGGACTTGGGGCTTATGCACTACTTTCTAGGTATGGAAGTATGACAAGGTGGTGAGGAAACTTTTGTCTCTCAAGGAAAGTATGCCAATGAGATACTCAAAAGGTTCCACATGGAGAGTAGTAAACCCATGGAGACTCCTCTAACAGGTAACTAGACGAAGGAGGATGCTACTTCTGGTGAAGTAGAGGAGGCTACTACTTATAGGCAGCTTGTGGGTTCACTCATGTATTTGGTGAACACATGATCAAACATGTGTTGTGCAGTTAACCAACTTAGTCAAGCAATGGTTAAGCCAACCAATTTGTATTGGAAGGCAACCAAACATGTGTTGAGATACCTCAGAAGCACTACTTGCTGAAGAAAGTGTAACTAGGTTCGGTCTTCATAAATGTAATTTTGATCTTTGTACTTGTAAAAGAAAAGAATTATTAGTTTTTTAATTTGAAAATGAGCTTCTTTCTCATTACATAGGTCTAGTACATGTTGAAGTTTTATAGTAAAGTTAAAGATTCAATGTAATTATTGAACACCCCTTGAGGGAAAGTTACACTATGTAAATATGTCTATGTAAAAATTTCAAGTGTAAGTGTCATGAAATTGATTCAAGACAAAATCCTCTAAGAAATTCAAACCTCCTCTTGTAAAGAATTAATTTTAGTCCAGCAAGTCAGCTCCATGTTAAGCTCAAGTGGGCCCTCTAAGAAGGTCATGTCAACTCAAAAAGGAAGGGACATAATCATTATAAGAAGGGCAGCTCGGCCTTACTAGAAGGACACACATCTTCTCTTAAATAAGAAGAGGAGGAGGTGTGAAAAAGTGAGGAGAAGAAGTCTCCTATACAGCGAAAGGAAGGTCGAGTAGGATAACTCAGTTTTTGGGTAAGAAGGGTTTCCACACGTGCCAAATTAGGGCACACTTCCATAGTAGCAAAGGACAAGACATCACAGCCATAGAAATTAGGTTCAGTGGGGTCACAAAAGAAGCTATTCATCAATCCCACAACAAAAGAAGTATTGTTTCGATAGGTTGATATTGAAGGATTTCTTGTAGGCCTGATTTATGTCACACATGTGAAGAGAAGAAGTGAATTTTGCTGCTAAATTAAATCACTGATCATAAGAATGATAAGGATCTCAGTTAGACAAGAACAAGGAAAAAAATAAGGTCTCACTCCTCAACTAAAGAAGGCTCCACCTCAAGTGAAGAGTGAAAAACAAGAGTGTCTCTCCTAGAGTATGCATGACTAGGGTTTCTACAGTAAAGCCATCAATTGAGAAGGATGAAGAAGAAGGTCAAGGTGCAACAAGAGGAATTGATCTTCGATCAAAGGAAGGGCTTGACATATGCTTGGAGGCTCTATTTGTCAATGGTCTAGGGTTTGGAATTTTTCAATTGAAGCTTCAATAAGACAAATTTGCAGAAGGGTTTTCCTCTCTAGGTGAGAGAGTTATTTTCCCTGGCTGAGAGCCAACATCTTGTGTTCTTGTCTCTTTTGTTTAGGTAATTGTTTGATGAAGTAATAGAACACACACTAATAATAACAAGAGAATATTGTGCTAATAAGAAAAAATAAAAGTACCTCACAAATAGTTATCATCGTCAGAGGAATCTTACCCTAGCCTAAATGCCCTAGATTCCTTAGCATGGTATCAAAGCTAAGGTGACACATCAAGGAAGGGCATATCAAAGACACATAGAAGATTGAAGCATCAGAACAAGAAGCAAGGGAATCAAAAATTGAAGCATCATATCAAGAAGTAGGGGTGCAAGATATATCAAAGGCAATAAGAATTACTATCTTCTCTCCTAGATCTATCAAGAATATTTATAATCATATCCCTCAAGGAATCTTGGGAACAAAGCAATTATTGAAAAGAATAAGGCATTCCATCTAAGGCATCTACAATAAGTTACATCCAAGAATATTCTCCATCAAAGATCCATCATCTTCAAAGGAAGGCATCATGATCAAGGCCCGTTAGTGAAGATCTCCAGATCTACATATTGAGAAGTTTTCATCATCAAGAAAGTCTCTCACAAGGCACTTTGAATAAAGCATCTTGAAGAACTTTGAGATCCAGGACTACCCCAGAAGTTAAATCATCATTTATCAAGGAATCTATAAGATCTCTTCATGACCATCTCTATCAAGTAAGTACATTTATATCCTCTTCTAAAAATACTACAATGTCTTTTTGCAAGAGAGCAATAAATTGGTTGGGACCGCAAATTTCGTTGCATGGAAAAAGAGGATTGATCTCATTCTCGAGGAGAATGATGTTATGGACTACGTCAAAGGGACTATCACTATTCCTCCAAAGGATCAAACTCAAGCCCTAGAAAACTACAATAAGGATGAAATAAGGGTTCAAAGGATTATGATAGAATCCATCAAGGACCCTCTCATACTTTATGTATCAAAGCTAGAATCATCTAAATATCTATGATAAAGTAGTGGAGCTATTCTCAGTTAGTATAGTTGGAGAAGTTATATCATTGCATAATGAAATACATAAAATGGAGATCTCCAAGGAATAAGGAATAGCTCCCTTCTTCATGAAAGTCTATGAGATGAGAGACTAGCTACAAGAACTAGGAGAAGTTATTCCAGACAGATAGATGACTATTGTAGTGCTCAATGCATTACCCGAGGAATGGGGAAAATTTACATCCAGTATATATGCCAAGAAGGAAGCTACCCCGTTAAATGAACTTTGGTCTCTATGAAAAATTAAAGAGACACAACTCAAAGCCAAGGAAGATGTGGGAACAAAGGAGGGAGCATTTTATGCTATGGCCAAAAGAAAGGGAAATTTTGGCAAGTTTGGTCCACAGATAAAGGGTAAAATAGATATGTCCAAAGTCCAATTTTTTGGCTGCGTAGAATTTGGACACTATAACATGGATTGTCCTAAGTTTAAGAAGGACAACAATAAAAGGAAATGAGAATAAGCCCACCTCACTCAAGAAGTAAAAGAAGAAGAGAAGCAGCAAAAGAAGGAAGACCCTCTGGATCTCTATTATGACTGAGATCAACTTCTTCACATAAGTTCTCTTTAAATTTTTGGGTATCATTGGAATATGTAGCAGTAGGATAGAATGCATGATTTATGAAAGGAATCTTCAAGAATATAGGAGAATTGTGCAGAAATAGTTCAGATGAAAATATTCAATATAGGAAGGATGTAGCCATTGAATGACCTCATAAATGCATAAAGGAATTATCTTGATCATGAAGAATCATCTTAGAAAGCCACTATCATCAGCAGAAAGGAGAATTTGCATGATGAGGATTATAAATATCCTCTGGTAGAATCTTTAATAGAAGATTTATGACTTTCAAAAAGGCAGATGTCTCAATAAGAACTCCACTTTTGGGGATTTAAGAAAGAAAGATATGTAGGAAGGGAAGATGTAGCAAAGAAAAGGAGATTGAGGTAATCTCAATCTAGGAAGTTGTCAAAGGAAGTTGAAATGATCAAGGAAAGAACTAAGATGAGGTATTTATGCATCTATGTTGTTAGTTAAGTCATGTCATCATCTGTGTTAATAAGCATGGGGAATTTCTCTGGTAGCATGGTCAAGAAAAGGATAGATCTCTTTCAATAAAATTATGCATGAAGGCATGGTTCACACACTGATAAAGGTCAACACGATAAATTTCCTCATATGAAGTATGAGGTGTTTGACAAGAGAACCTATAAAGAATGATATGAGATAAAGAGATCAGGGATAAAAGGACACCAAGGACACCAGGAATCAACATCTGATAGATTTGTTGAGACATCTCCTGGAAGAAGGTACGAGAATTCTAACAAAGGAAGAAAATGATCAAAGAACCCTTGACACTTGGGAAGGCCTTGGAGATGTGAACATGCAAGATGTTGATGATTCAAGCCAACAAGATTTCATGATAAAGAGTCATATCGTAAGGTATTATTTTATTTAATGTTATGTTTTGATTTCTTGAATAATATCTGGATGGGTTCATGCAGGGCTACTGGAACAAGAGTTGTAAGTGCAAGTACAACTAGCAGTCATGTGGTGGATGGAAATTCCTAAAAGAAGCATGATGAGAAAGAATTAGCCATATGAATAAGGTTCCATCGATGGCTAATACCCTGCAAGGAAGAAGCTCGACTGAATTTCATGACATCAAGGAATGATATTGATCAAGCAACTAAAGGAACCACAAATAAAAAATTAAAAATTAAATTAAATTAAAAAAAAAATGATGAAAAGGAGAGTCCCTGGTTGAGAGGGAGCTCTGACAAGTCCCTAATTAAGAGGGATCTTGGGCAAGTCCCTGGTCAAGGAGAGATTGGGTACATTCCTTTATAGGAATGAGAATATCTTCCCTAGTTTAGAGGGAGAGATAGATACAACATTCTTGTCTTCACTTGGGAAGAAAGAATGGAGGATTGTGTAATCGTTTGTCATCTGATGCTCTATGAGGATGTGTAGGGCAACCAAGATAAGAGTAGGAAAGAGGATCGATATTATTTGAGGGTTGGGAACCCAAGAAAAGAATAGTCCTAGAAGGTCATGCTCAGTGAACACCTGGGTGGGTATGTACCTTGAGAGGAAATGATGAAGGTATCTATATTCATTGGTGTCACCAACATTGTGCTCTGATCTAATGAGAGATAGAGCTGTCAGTCAAGGCCTTGCAGTGGAAAAATTGTTGGTTATTATGATGCTATAGCAGATGGATTTCCAAACAAATTTCTCTTATGTGAATTCTTCAGATCGAAAATATCCAAACACCTTGTAAGTGATATATGAATACCTCCCTAGTTACGAGGGAGTGCTAAATAAAGTGCAACTTGGTTCGGTATTCATAAATGTAATTTTGATATTTGTACTTGTAAAAGGAAAGAATTATTATTTTTGTCATTTGAAAATGAGTTTCTTGCTCATTTCATAGGTCTAGCACATGTTGATGTGCTATAGGAAAGTCAAAGAGTCAACGTAATTATTGAAGACCCCTTGAGGGCATGTTACACTATGTAAATATGTTTATGTAAAAATGTCAATTGAAAGTGTCATGAAATTGAGTCAAGAAAAAATCCTCCAAGCAAGTCAAGTCTCCTCTTACAAAGAATTAATTTCGGTCCAGCAAGTCGGCTTCATGTTAAGCTCAAGTCAACCCTCTATGAAGGTCATCTCAGCTCAAAAAGGAAGGGAAACAATCACTATAAGAAGGGTAGCTCAGCCTCACTAGAAGGACACACATCCGCTTTGAAACAAGAAGAGGAAGATGAGCGAAAAAGTGAGGAGAAGAAGTCTCCTATACAATGAAAGGAAGGCCGAGTAGGATAACTTTGTTTTTGGGTAAGAAGGGTTGCCACACATGTCATATTAGGGAACACTTCCACAGCAGCAAAGGACAAGACATCACAACCATAGAAAGGAGGTTCAGTGGGGTCACAAAAGAAGTTATTCATCAAGCCAACACCAAAATAAGGATTGTTTTGATAGGCTGAGATTTAAGGATTTCTTGTAGGTTTGATTTATGTCACCCGTGCGAAGAGAATAAGTACACTTTGTTGCTACATGAAATCAGTGATCACAACAATGATAAGGAGCTCGTTAGAAAAGAATAAGGACATAAATAAGGCCTCCTCCTCAAGTAAAGAAGGCTCCAACTCAAGCAAAGAGGGAAAAATAGATCGCCTCTCCTAGGGTATGCATGAATAGGGTTTCTACAGTAAAGACATCAATTGAGAAGGACGAAGAAGAAGGTCAAGGTGCAGCAAGAGGAATTGATCTCGTATCAAAGAGAAGGTTTGACTTGCACTTGGAGGATCTACTTGTCAAGAGTCTATGGTTTGGAATTTTTCAATTGAAGATTCAATAAGAGAAGTTTGTAGAAGGGTTTTCCTGTCTAGGTGGGTGAGGTTTTTTCCTTGGGTGAGAGCCAACATCTTGTGTTCTTGTCTCTTTTGTTTTGGTAACTATTTGATGAAGTCAGATAAAATACTCTAATAATAATAAGAGAAGATTGTGCTAATAAGAAAAAGTAAAAATTACCTCACAAATAATTATCATTGTCAGAGGAATACTACCCTAACCTAAATGCCCTAGATTCCTCAACACTAATTAGTATGGTCTTCGGTACAGATGGACAGAGGGAGTGAAGCTTCAAGGCTTCACTGATGTAGATTGGGTAGGGAGTCCATCTGACAGAAAGAGTACATCAGGTGGGATCTTAAGTATTGGGTTAGAAGTTGTTTCTTGGTACAACAGGAGACAAAGATTAGTTTCACTCAGTTCAGTAAAAGCAGAGTACATGGTTTCTAGTCAAGCAACTTGTAAGGCTATCTAGATGAGGAAGATTCTTGTTGGTTTGTTTGGTTAGTAGATGGATCCAACTATGATTTACTGTGACAATCATAGTTGTATCAAACTCTCTAACAATCCAGTTTTGAATGATCAGTCCAAGCATATTGATATCTCGTATCATCATCTTCGAGATTTTGTGAAAAGGAGAATTATTTTGTTGGAGTACATTCCAATAGAGGAGTAGGATGCAGATATTTTGACAAAGGCCTAGTCAAGATGCAAATTCAAGTTTCATAGAGGAAAGATTGAGGTAACATATAATCCCTTTCTTATTGAGAGGGAGTGTTAAAAATAGCAACAAGAAATTCCAATTTAATTTGTCCTTGAATTAAATTGATAATTAAATCAAAATTATATTCTCATAGCAACTTGTAATAGTTAACTAAGTTAAATTGACTTACTTGACTTAGGAAATTCGAGTTGGAAGTCTATCTAGATTCATGTAGAGTGATCCCTAAATTTTAGGGGCCCAAGTTGAGTTCTTTTGAGTTGTAATTAATTAACCGAGACTAACTAAGTTATAGTCAGTTAAAATAGTTCTAACTGTTGGAGGAACTAACAGGAGGTCTAGTAGTTGGGACAAGCACCAGTGCATCCTGAGTACCACACCAGTTAACTGAATATTCACTCATAAATAACTCATGCATGTCAATTCAGAGGAAGATCCAGTTGATATTAGAGTTCAGGGACAGTGTACTATCAGTTGTATAGTTTTCAGAGTTGTACAGATGGTGCATGAAATTAGTTGAGGGCCTATGAATGGATTGTGTAGTTATGGAGAGAGAATTTCCCAATTAAATATGGGATAATTCTATCAATAATTGCGTAAGGAAGTAGGGGCTTGGCAGACATTTGAATTGGCTAAGTGTTCTTTTGAGTAGGCTTGTGAGGTAGAGAGTTAGATTGTACTAGTGCAGTAATTGTTCGAGTTGAACAAGCGTTGTATTTTCTTCTTAGATTTTTTGTTTAATGCAATATAGATAGTTGGGGTACTTAGCAGTTGCTTTCCCCGGAGAAATATTGTGTTATGTGCAATTGATATTCTTCCTTTTTTTCTTATTATTTTAATCCATTGTTGGGATGGGATCCCCTAAGTCCAATTTTGACTAAGTTTTGTAAAAGCCTCTGCAATTTAAGGAGCGGAGCATGCAACACGTAGGTCATCAGGATTCAAGGGGTTTTAAGAAGGTCAAAGCCCCTTAGTTATTTTATTGTTTTGAGCTCCATCTATGGTTTGCGGACCATGGTATTGTAATAAGAAAATGTATATAAAGCGATGTCTTAGCTTGTCTAAGGTAGGATGTTATGTGATGTTCTTTCATATTCAAGCGAAGGGGAAGGGTCATGTTACTATGTGCATGGAGACCTTGGTAAGTCTGTAGCTATGTGTGCATGCCTCTGCAGCTGAGTATGCAGGGTCAGAAGTTTGTATTATCGAAGAATTGAAGTAATAAAAGAAGAATTGGAAGCATATATGTGTTTTTCTATCTGTCTTAAGGTTTTTGTACTTATGCTTGAATATTATTTGTTGTAGCATAATTTCCATATAATTGCATCGTGAAGACCTGGATATTGTTATTTATGTTGAATAATACATATAGAAGTAGTTGCATGCAGCTTGTGAATCTTTTGAGTAGGGAAATTGTTCTATGAATATGTTTATGAAGTTAATGGTTCATGAAGGTCGAATTGAGCCCTAGATCATAAGAAATCCTAAAGCCACACTTCATACCCCTATGGATGCAAAACCTTGGTTCTAGCATCCCCCCATATTACCTCGAGTGAGACTGTGATCTTCCCTATGCACGTCGCTGCTGAAAGGACCAGCAATATAGGGTTTTGTTGGTTACCCAACCTAATTTTGGACCTGGGTCTAAGCATCGAAGCCAACAAATGGTTTCGTTGCTGAGACTGGGACCTGTTTGAGGGATGTGGATGTGGTATCTGACTAAGAAGGAAATCCAGAATTGGGTTGAGCGAAAGGAACACGAGTTTGCAGTACAAGCAAACAGAAATTCACGGTTATCAACATAAGCTTGGTTACAAAGGTACATTTATATAGAACAACACGAGATCTTTTTATGTTCTTTCCTTGACGAATTGTATGAGTGGCTTGCAAAATTAGTTGATAGTTAGCCTCGTTGGAAGCACTATAAGAATCTTGTTTGGACCCCAAAATTAGTAACGAAGCTCAAAGAGACTGATACTGAGATCATAAGAGCAGTAGACTTCTAGATCGACACCATTCTTGGAGGATTCATCACAGAAATCACAATTGAAACGTAAGTATCTTATAACAAAGCCGAGCGGAGATTTTTCAAAGGTCCGCGAGGTAAGTTCTTGAACTCTTTAAAGCTCTGGATTAAAATGTTATTGTGCGAAAATGGTGTATGTGAGCGAATTTATGTTTAAGAAAATCTAGCTTGGGACTACGCGAAATGGGAAATATACAGATATGAAACCAGTTATAGTCCTCTATTAGGTGATTCAGACAATGATGAAGAAAGGAGTAACCATATTACACCTATAGGAGCGGTGCAGTCAGGAAATTAGGGTACATATGGGATTCCCCATCCATCCACTCCCCCTCCTCCTTCACCTCCACCACATACACCCACACCTCCACCTCCACCTCCGCAATTTAATATGGCCAATGCAATGAAAATGCCTATGTTCAAGGGTCTGGGATTAGAAGACCCTGAACTATTCTAGTTTGTCACCAAAGTTGTGTGGAAAGCACAACAGATTAATGATGATGATATGAAAAATTCCCAACTTATCACAATGCTATAGGATAGAGCATTGTCTCGGTACATAAAGTATGGCACGATGAATCCCACTATTATGATTGTTGAGACAAAGACAACCTTAAATTCAGAATTCGGAAAGTCGAAGTCACAATCGCAGTGTTTGTACAAAGATGAAGGAAATCAAGTGTTTGATCAGTTAATGGAATTTCCAAATTACTGACGAACCAGATAAAGAATGGTACATCATTGTGTTGTTTCCACATCTAACACTGCCATTATCATAGCAGAAGATCAACACCCAAGCTGAAGCCTTAGAGATCGCGATGAAGTTAGAATCATCTCTAGTCCAGGATATCCATGTAGGAGTCTAGCAGATCCAGTCGTAACTCGCAAGTTTGCACATGGAGATCTAGGGGTTAAATAAAGGAAAATATGTTCGGTCAGAAATATGCTCAGTAGTATGGTGTTTGAAATGTAAGACTAAAGGTCATTATAAAGATCAATGTCCCGTGTATCCTGATTATTTAGTGGTTGGAGGTCATAATCCTCTAATTGTCGCATCTACACCTTAATGATGGAGTAGACTGCATCGTACAGGATGCAAGCTAAAAGTCGTGCACAAGAAAATCAAGGTTCGTCTGCAGGAAGTGGAGGATTACAGGGCTAAGGATGTGGCCAAGGAGGAGGCACAGGATGAGGGTGGGGTCAAATCATCTGTTATATGTAGGTTTTAACCCTGTACAGAAATTACCTACATATGAATTCTAAAACACAAAAAATAAACAATGCGAGAGCATAACACATAAAACACATATACATAGAGATTTTTCCCTAGATCCCAAAATCGGGACTACCAGCTTGATTTTTCATTATTTTCCTTTCAATTTACAATACATATTTATACATGCCAAAGCATCCAATACCATGGACTGAAAACCATCGCATCCAAAACCATGGACCGAAAACCATCGCATCCAAAACCATGGACCAAAAACCATCATGTCCAAAACCATGTGCGAAAAATCATGCACAAAACCATAGGTGGGTCTGCCCAACCTAATATAGGGTCCAAAAACAAAATTTTCCAGAGTGTTTCCTCGGAACCCATAGAGTGGTGTTACCTGCACCCCTAAAACCCCCTATGACTCCTCCTGCTAGGCAATCGGTGCAATGAAGAGGGGGCTCGACCCCCCTTCTAACCCCTCGGTTAACTACATGGGCTAGTCTTGGAAAGAATATAATACAACCCAACATTCTCCCACTTGTTGTTTTCTTTCAACAAGGGGCCACAAGAGAGCTTAGTCATTTATCCAGCCCTGCAATGCCCATTGTTTCTCTACACTAAGAGAACTTCTCAGAGCTCAGATTTTTTCAATGCATCTGCAGTATTCTTCAAAGTGTCCACCTAGGGCGGATACCTAGGTTAGGAAAGCTGGAATTAAAAAATATGGGTTCAATATGCAGAGAGAAAAGGAAACTTTCATGGATGCAAAGAAAATTTTCATGGATCCAGGAGCTTTGACGTCGAAGAAACTGGTGCAGTTAATTTGGCATAAGAACCAGCCTGAAACAACGAGAGAAAATCCTGATTTGACTGTTTTGAAATACTAATTCGTGCACAATAAAATCAAGGTTCGTCTATAAGCAGTGGAGGATTCTAGGGCCAAGCACGTGGTCGAGGAGGAGGCGCAGGACGAGGTGGGGTCAAATCATCTGTTATAATTGCAGTGAAGTAGGACACTTTGCGTGAGACTGTCAGAACCCCACCTATCTGTCTTGTAAGTATTGTAGAAAATTTGATCATGTGATTGAAGATTTTCCCATTTGAATGGCTAAGATGAAGGAAAAGAAGAACTAGCATCTTGCGCAGAACCTGTAGATGATGAGATCGGAGCCCTGCAAAGATGATCCTAGTATAAACATGGTGAGAATATGAAGTAGCATAGCTAAAGAAATTGGCAAAGAAGAAGGAGAACACCCTGAGGCGGATACCTGAGTTAGGAAAGCTGGAATTAAAAAATATGGGTTCAATATGCAGAGAGAAAAGGAAACTTTCATGGAGGCAAAGAAAATTTTCATGGATCCAGGAGCTTCGACGTTGAAGAAACTGGTGCAGTTAATTCTGCATAAGAACCAGCATGAAACAATGACAAAAAATCCTGATTCGACTGTTTTGAAATCTTTTCTACAGACCTGCATGAAGTTGTTAAGAGATCAGAAAGAAGTGGAAGGGTTACAAGAATTTATTGACAATTCACTAGAAAAGAAAAGCCTCGAATGGAATAGCACGTAGTAAATAAGATCTATGGAAATAAAAAAGGAACAGGCCGAGAAATGAGACTAAATACACAGATCAGAGAATTTGAAAGAATCAAGTAATCCTGGATCTAGGATCAGATGTGAACATCCTACCTAAGCAGACATGGGAGCAGATGGGACTGCCAAATTTACAATGGTCACCAATCCAATTGTGCATGCCAAACCAACAGAAGATTACTTTGATGGGTCAACTACATCGGTTCATTGTTGATATTGAGGGAGTTAGTGTAATAGCAAATTTTGAAGTCATTGAGATCGTCGATGATAGTACCCAGCTTTACTGGGAATTTACTGGGCATTTGATGTGGATGCTATAATTAAGTTGAAACGGTGGAGCATGGTATTTGAGAAGAACGGAATGAGGGTTGTTATTCCTCTAGATCCCTATGAAGGAGTGCGATACACAGAACTGATTCGTGAAGATTATGACAATGATAATATTGAGCACATCTACAAGCTAACTACTCGAAATGATTATTGGATCAATCCCACTATAGATGGAAGAATTAGTTGGGAGAAGGATATTTCATGTGTTTTAGAATTTGACGAAGAAATGGAGCATTGGAAAAACCAATTACACGAAGTCTCTATGCTGCGTTGTAATTGACTGATGAAATCTCTTCAATGTATCTCATCGGAGGTTCATAATTTACCATACTATGATGGAACAGGGGATGTCAGTATCTTTTTAGATGAATTTGAAAAAAATGTCCTAGAGGAAGAAAGGTTCTAAGCTCTGGATATAGCTCTGCGGTCTACACCTGCACGATGGTGGGGCACACAAACATAATATAGCATATTGGAGGGAATATCGAAGATTGATGAGGCTCAAGTTCGGGTACACAAATATGAGACTTGTAGAAAAGTATACTAGATAGGATGACTCGCGCAAGCATCTGTTTCGCTGGACTACTACATGGGGTGAAGAACCACAACCAGAATGGGTACATATCTTTTTCCACACGTTAGATGTGTTGACGCGGCGAATTTTCGTGTGCCAACAAAGGGAAACCAACCCAATCGCAGACCCCAATTAGATCTTCTTTCGTTTGGAATGGCTAGTTCCGATGGGTTTTAAAGGACCACATAAACTGTTATAAGTGTTGAAAGATTGCTCCCGGAGGAAGACTTCCATTAAATCAACAAAATAAACAGCTAACCTATATGTATCAAATCCTATCTATACTAATTCTAACTACTTATGCTAGTCCTAACTATTCTAACCTATCTTGCAGGAGCATAACAAAAGAGATTAAACATCATATATAGATTCCAAGTCCAAATGAATCAATTATTGGTTCACAGATGAACAAGGTTGTATTAGATCTTAATTGCAATCTAATTACTTATATAGGAATACACATTCCTTTCCATACAAATAAAACTTGCAACTAATGTTTAACAAGGTTTCGAATCACCAATTTCTCATGAATTAACCATGGTAACAAATCATATTTGAATAACCAAGACTAATCACAAACTGTCTATTATCAATATGCACAAAACAAAACACATTTATATTTATGCCAGCAACAACACCCTAATTCTAAACACATGAAAGAAGAGGAAAATAAATCTGAAAAAGGCTCCTTCTTGACCCAAACAATCTTCTTTATTAGCACAATAAATCAAGAGCTATTCTACCCAGAAAAAGTCCTCCTCCCATATCTGGAGGTAATATTTATGCAGAAAAAGATTGACCCTCCATCCTCCCCCCCCCAACTTTCCACCTTCCTCCCCTTTTCAATATACAAATCAAAAATATACAAATGTAGAACGGTCGGTGAAACCGCTAACACGTCGAGGTCACAGTTGCTAGATCATTCTATTTCGTGGGTGAAGTGAATGGATGTCGATGGAAAGGAGAATGACTGCGTGTCCTCTCCTCATGATGAAACCTGAGACAATATCATTTTCAGAATACACAGGTAATGCATGGAAACCCAACCGTGAACGCCTAAGGTCGAATCTTAAATAGAGTACACCTGCATAGACATATTCTTCAAATCCGCTCATGCATCTTTTCCCCGATGCCATCCTTGATGCTTATGCATCTACTCTTCGACCTCACTTGCCTTCTCTTGGTCCTCACCTACAGAATAATCGACATCCGCTATTCTTATGAAAATATGATAGAAATGCCAAAAAAAACAAATCTTGCCCTCAATAAAACTTCTATAAAATCAAGAGGAACTAGTATGAAAGAATCGACCCCTAGTTTAGCCAAGGTTGTGATGTGATCAAGTCACAATCACACATCGCAGTGGGTAGCCATATGCAACATCACCCCTGGTTCCACCGATTTCGATTTGCGATTGGCCGGACCCAAAAATATATGTGTTCGTTTAATAATCCCGACGGATCCACCATATCACATCGTGTTTATGTATAAACGTTGGTTTTCGCTGATTGTGATTTGCGATTGGGGAACAAACCCGAAATCATATGTGTTATGCTTAATAGTCTCGTCGGGTCTGTCGCATCGTATCGCGCCTTATGTATAAGCCTTGGTCTCTACCGATTGCGATTTGCAATATGCCAGACCTGAAAAATATATGCATTGCAGTTAATAATGCTGGTGGGTCCACCATATCGCATCGCACTTTATGTATAAACACTGAACTCTGCCGATTGCGATTTGTGATTGGGGAAGCAGACCCGAAAAATATATGTGTTATGTTTAATAATTTCAGCGGGTCCGATGTATCGCGGTGCGCCTTATGTATCAGCGTTGAAAGCATCGATTGCAATATCTGATGCAATCGGAGACTTGATGGCATTGTAGTAACTCATGGGAGATAGACCTTAGCCCTTTGCCAATACAAAAAGCGATATGCGATAAGCAATGAAGGCATGCATCGAGAGATGTGTAAATATAGAGGAAGCGCGAAAAAACGTAAGTTATGCATATTTGTATGGTATTTCTATTATCAAAGCATTGATATAGAAATAAGGATGCAATAGAAGGTTTTGAGGGTTGAAAAAGTCCTAATGAAGGATATGAATGAAGGGCTACACTGGGTTATAAATGAATCATGCCACAGAGATTTATTTAGGGTGGTCTTAACCATTAAGAATTGAAGATTTGACTCGGCAGAGAGTTAAAATCCCTGGGATAAAAACAGATCATTCGAAGAGTTATCATTCGGAGAAATGAAATATCGAACTTCTAGGGGACCCATTCAAATTTTCTACCAGAGCAGGTTTTAATAGGGTGGTGGTTGTGGCCACAACAAGATGTAATACCTATGAACTGGTATCTTGAAATAGAAATGTGCCATGACACCACTAACTGGAATGAACTAAAGGAAAGTTTTATACTGACTTTTAGTTTTGAGGATGGGTTTGAATGTATAGATGATGCCCTTCAAGAGCTCTGTGTAGCCATTTTCAGAATACCAACTGAAGTGTCGGCGTGGGTTCAGCCAGATTGGAATGCGTGGGTGCAACACACGCTCGAATGTTACAAAAAAACTGCGGAAGAGGGTGAATAATATCCATGCAACGTCGATATCCTTGAATCATAAGGACAACGCGAAGTTGCAGGACCAGATGTTGGGATACTTAATGTGACACAACCGGTGAAAACAAGATAGATCAATATAGGGACTGAGGAAGAACTAAATTTTGTGTGCATCGGCGATTATTGGGACGAAGATACAGTCGGTAAAGTTACTGAGCTATTACATGAATATCAGAAATTATTCCCGACGAAGTTTCCTGGACTGAAAGGTATTGCGGGTGATTTGGGCGTTATGAAAATCACATTGAATTCTAAGCCTGTGAAGCAGCAGTTGAATGGGCTTAACCCAAAATAAAAAGAGAAGGTGAAGGAAGAACTTGACAAGATGGTCACAGCTGGGATAATTGAGCTGGTAGAGGAATCTGACTAGGCAAGCCTAATGGTTGTACAAGAAAATATTACCAAAGGTGACATAAGGATCTGTGTGGATCTTAGGAAGTTGAATGACGCATGCGTGAATGATTTGTTCCGTATATCATTCACTGACGAAGTTCTAGAAAATGTAGGAGGATAGGAGGCTTATTCTTTCATGGATGGGTTTTCAAGATACCAACAAATCAATATCGCTCCAGAAGATCGAAGTAAGACAACATTTTCCACCGAATGGGTATCCTTTCAGTATATTGTAATGTTGTTTGGTTTTAAAAATGCACCTGTGATATTTTCCAGGGTGGTCCTCACAACATTTAAGGAGTTCTATTCACAAATTTCTGGAAGTATACTTTGATGATTGGACTGTGTTTGGGTACTGAAGAAGCATGTGTTGAGCCTATGCTTAATGTTGGATGTTTGTAGAAAAAACCAAATATCGTTGAACCTTAAGAAGTGTATATTTTGCATACCATATGGAATATTTCTAGGCCATGTTGCATGCAAGAAGGGATTGATGGTTGACCCTGCCAAAATTGTTGTTATCATCAATTTAGATCTGCCGAAGAACGTGAAGCAGTTGCTCGCCACTCTCAGACACACGGGATATTATCGAATGTTTATAAAGGCCTATGTGCAGATCACTGCGCCAATGGAGAAGTTTTTGAAAAAGGAGATTATCTTTTGTTGGATAAGCAATTTTAAAGGAGCTTCAATATTTTGAAAGAAAATATGGTTATTGTGCTAATTCTGGTGTTTCCAAATTGGAAGAATGAATTCCATGTCCACGTAGATGCCTCATGCATAGCTTTGGGCATTGTATTGACCCAACCAGGTGAAGGAAACATTGGCCACCCAATTGCATTTGCGAGTCGAAAATTGTCGAAGGTAAAGAAAAATTATTCTACGAATGAGCACGAAAGTTTGGCCATGGTATATGCACTATAGAAATTCAGAAATTATCTTTTAGGTGCGCACTTTAAAATATTCACAAATCATTTTGCATTAAAGTTCCTGGTCAACAAGTCTACGTTTGGGGGAAATATTTATCGATGGCTACTGCTCTTCTAGGAGTATGATTTTGAAATAATTGTTAAGCCAGGTAGACTGAATGTCAGACCTGACCATCTATCAAGAATTGAGAATGGCAATGAACCTACAAATATCGAGGAAGGACTGCCTGATGTGAAGCTCTTTGCAGTACGAATAGCTGACGATCACTTTGTTGACATCATTTAATTTTTGTTTACTGGCGTATCTCCTGCAGAGTATACATCACAACAGAAGAAAGAACTGGTAGTCTAAGCTATGGAATTTTCCTTAATTGTAGGACAATTGTACAAAATGGGTCCAAATGAGATATTGCGTAGATATGTCCCTGAGTATGAAAGACATAGTATTATAGCTCAAGCACATGGCCGTGTTGCAGGAGGCCATTATGCATGGAAAGCCACCGCACAAAAGATCTTAAGAACAAGGTTGTGGTGGCCCACAGTACACAAATATGAATATTGTGACATTTGCTAGAGGACTGGTAGACCGTCAGAGCGAGATGAATTTCTATTGAATCCACAAGTCACTCTACAAGCTTTTGACAAATGGGAAATTGATTTCATAGGACCAATCAACCCACCAGGTAAGAAGAGGGGTGCATGATATATTATTACTGCAACAAAATATCTTGCCAAGTGGGATAAGGCGGACCCAGTAAAAGATTGCAGCACAAATACTGCTACATAGTTCATGTTTGAGTACATTTTTTCAAGATTTGGTTGTCCAAAGATCCTGATGAGTGATAGAGGATCGCATATTTTACATGACACTATTGAAGTATTGATGACTGAGTTCCAAGTACACCATCAGAAAATTATGCCTTATCATACACAGGAAAATGGCATCATGGAAGATTTCAACAATATCTTGGAAAACACTTTGATTAAGGTCTATAATGTCAATAAAAATGAATAGGATGTGTGTATATTGGCAGTGCTCTGGGATTACAGGACAACCTATAATAAACTGACGGGACAAACTTCATTCCTCTTAGTTTATGGGAAGGAAGTTGTCATGCCTATGGAATACATAGTGCCAAGTCTGAGAATTGTCATGGTCACAAACAAGGAAGACAATGACATTATGGAGGAATGATTGGAACAACTGATCACCCTGGAAGAAGATTACTTCATCACAGGTTTCCATCAACAAGTACAGAAGGCTATAGAAAAAGCCTGGCATGATCGGCATATCAAGCAACAAACCTTTAAGAATGGTGATTTGGTTTTATTATATGATAGTAAGTTTGTGAAGTTCCCATGTGAGTTCAAAATGAATTGGTTGGGACTCTATATTTTGAAAAATATCTTTGATGGTGGTGCAATTCAGCTCGTGAAGCTCAACAGAGAGTTATTCCCTGGACATGTGAATGGCAATCAATTGAAGATATACAGGGATGATTATGTCCCTAAGATTGTGTAATGACTATATGGATGCAGAAAAGTCTTAGTGCTACGGGCAGTTGAAAGGAGGCATGGGACTCTAAAAAACTCTACCGAAAGACAATTGCGTTGAAGTCTGGAAGTTGCGTGATGCTAGAGATCCTAGCACAGTACAAGTAAGTTGTGACACAGAGTGGGTGGCTATACAGCAAGGGTGGGTCTAGCGCAGCCTATCCAAAATATGACCATTGGTAGTGCTACAGCTAATTTGATAGGGAATTTTCTATTAAAAGGAGCAGTGGAACTAAATTTAAGGCACAAATATGGGAAAATTTTCCGCCAAATTCGCATTTATGAGGAATATCTGAGGGGGAATGGATAGTTTGAATTTGAAAGTGGCTATAAACATCGCACCCTACTACACATTTGAAAACTTTGCTTCTTCAGAGTTTTCCATGTGTTTTTGTGCTTAAAGAGCCGAGTGTGTTGCTGCATGTTTGGTTACCTGAGTTGGGAAGAATTTAAGTAGGATCTTTTGGAAAGAGAAGTAGGGAACACCATGACTGAAACACCACCAATCCACACTACAGCACCCAGGTTGTCGAGGCCAAAGCCTACTGCCTCCGCGGCAGGAGATAAAAAGTAGAAGAAATCACAGAAGGAACCAGTAAGGCAGTCGCCACAAAAAATCCTTGCATAACAGAGAATGAAAGGGAGAATGGCCAAACAGAAACATCCAATGGAGCCACAGGACTTGGATGAAGAAGAGTTGAACGAATGGATTGAGAATATTAGCATAGAAGCAGTGGAACCAACTTCTTGGTTGCCACCATATATGCCATCGCGGAAGCCAACCTCAAAAGTGGCTAAGGATCAAGACACTATCAAATTTAAGATATTCACACCGTTGCGACTAGAGGAAGTGCCTATTGAAGGTGAATTATTGGCAAGGGTGCCCCAACTCCACATGGAAGACTGGGATTTGAGCGACCGTGAGAAATTTCCACAGCTTGACCCCAGCAAGTATCTAAAGGCAGTGTACTATGAGGATTTGGGCATCAAAAGAGATGAACCAATGAAATGGGTGGCAGGTATTCAGCGTGCAGGATTTTTGAATATGTTGTATGTCCCACTTTGGATGAAGCAACATAAACATTATTTGTGTGCGCCAGTTGTTGGCATTGGTCCATGATGGGTACCTATGGTTGGGAGAGCCCATCCTGATTGATGACATGTTGATATGGAGAATCACAATGTTTCCCTATCAAGGCACGAACCCCGCAGATGCTTTTGTGGGGAAGTCACTTGAGAAAAAGTTGGTGGACCAAATGAAGAGTGACTTTGGGTTAATCAAAAAGTCTAGGGGATATGACATAAGTTCAATCACATACGAAGCTATGTAGTTTCCTGCACAAATTTTGGTAGGAAATATTATGAGGAAGTGTCAAGCATATGAAGTGTTAGCTCCCGTGTTATCCTTGGTTGTGCAGTGAAGCAAGAGAGTCCAGTTCAACTGGGCAGGCTATCTATGCCAAGAATTCTTGAAAGATTGTCATGAATCACAGGAGGTAAAAGTGTTCCACTACACGTGGCTCTTATTATTGATAGTGTTGATAGTTTGGAGGATGTTGGATGATGCACAGTTTCACACTACGAATCCAGATTTGGGCGAGGCTACAAAGTTTGCCTCGTTGTGGGCATCAAAGGACCCTAACCGCGCCATAGAAATTAATATGTTATGGGTGTTATTTGAAATGGATCTATGGATGGTGATCAACCATAAGCCCATGTTGTCACCAAATGTATTCAAGGAATATCGACGCATTTTTGAATTCAAGGTCATCTTCCACCATGTGTATATCCACGTGTGACGTGATCTAAAGAAGACATGGACGATGTTGTCGTTTTTAGTCAATGAACAGGATATCGCCCAGCTATTCCTTATGTGGTCTACTGACTGGCTTATTCCAACAGAAATTGTGGCTGGCGCAGAAGGAACTATTAAAATGCGCCGAAGGAAAAGAAGAATGTGACGTCAAAGGTCACCATTGATGTAGACAAGAATACTGCATAGGAACCAAAGCGTGAGAACGAAGACGAACAACACAGAGAAGAACCTGATCAGGTTGGCAAAGACCCCTATGTAGACTTGGAGGACATTGATTATCCATTTATTGTCAAGAGGCGGAAGAAGACAAGTACGGGAGGCGCACGTAAGAAGCAGAAATCTGATAAGTCTGCCAGCATGGAACCCATGGTTCTCACTAATGGGGACCTTGATGAAATTGGAGACACCGTCTGATTTGCAATGGAGTGGACTTGGAGAAACATCGAGGATTAGTACAAAGTCATGCTAACATAGGTCCAAAAGGGCCTCAAAGAGTTGTAGGTTCAAGCGAGTTGGTCTCAAGCAAGCGTGGTACCAAAGACATCGGGCAGTGTGCAATCTGATGAGACTCATCATTGGGTAACTATATGGACCTTAATTCACCTCCTAGCTTAGTCAAATCAACTCTTCTCACAATTTATTACATGTTTTGATTATATTTTGTTTAATGAGATGAGTCAAAGTGAGATATTATGCCTAGTGGACTAATGTGCATTGGATGCAGGTTTGTGAGAGAAAATCAGGGAATTTTGGTAAGATTAAAGGCTGAAACTCAAATGGGACAAGGAAGAGAGATTTTAGGAGGTAAATCCTCCTCATTTACTCCTCCCTCATTCGAATATTCCTCCATCAATCACACTAGCTCGGAGTACAAGCAGCCAAGTCATGAAGATCAAAAGGCAGTCAAGCAAGTGATAGTCAAAAAGTTAGTTTATCTCGAGTTTGGGAGCCGAGCCTCCCTAGATTTAAGGAAGTCGTTGGGGACTTCAGTTGTATAAATAAATAGGCCTAGAGCCTCATTAGGATTGGAATTTTTGTTGTAAAAACACTAGTTATTTTCGAGCTCTACACTTGTGGAAGACATTGCTATGTAATTTTCTGTTTTGATAATGAGAATGAGTTTTTTCTTGATTCAGCACTGAGTTAACTCAGAGGGTTGGAGCTCTTGGGTTAGGGCCCAACCCTAGTAGCAAAGGCTCCTATTCTTGTATCTATATGATTAGATTAATTTCATAGATGCATGGTTAAATTGTCCTTAGAAGTATTTCATTGCAAGTAGTGTACATTTGATTAGTTTGTTTATTAGTTTGCTTCCATTTGTGCTTTACTTCAGTAGTAGTTTAGAAGGGATAAAAGGAACCTCAAAAAGTTGTCAATAGGTTTTTTGGCCTCACTTATTCCTTTAAGGAGCATGATTTGAGGAAAGGACCCCTATGCAGCCCCAAAAAGACAGAATTCTACTTTCTCATAGAATTTAGAGTTTATTGTACTTGAGCCAGCATTTGATCAGTTTGTGAGTGTAGGATTTAGTTACCATTCTCCCATATTTAGTCTTTCAATAGATATCATCAATGATTTCATCTTATTCTACAAATTTTTCTCATGCATGAAGTAGATAGCTAGCTCGTTAAACTCTGTTTTTCTAGCTTATTGAAATTCTTCTTGTTTACATGATTTTTGGGAAAATATCAATGTTTGATGTAGTCCAGGTGTTTCAGAAGCAAAGAGAGATCTCATAGTCAGGAACTTCCTCCCAACTTCATCCATCCATGATCATTCCTTGCTTTCACTAATACCCTCACCAATTTCATTATTTTTCAAGGAAACTTCTCCAAGCGTGTTGAGCAAATCCAACCATCTCCCAACCTTGGTTTTGAGTTTTTAGTGATCCTAGGCATTTCCTCACTTCATTCCATCCACCAACCACCTTCCCTAAGCCTTCCATCACCTTCAACACCCATCATTTTTCGCTCGACTATATCCTGTAGAAATACAGGGAATCCTGTAGGTTTTTAGGACATCCTATAGGTTTCCTATAGTGGCCTGTTTTGAGGCCGAATTGAGGGAAAATCTCTAGGAAGCCAAACAAGGTCACCTAAGGGTCTCCCAAACCTTCCAACCATTTACCAACATCCCTAAGCCACCTACCACATCACCAAGAGAGATTAGCTTTCACATTCTTCCATAAAAAAGACAGAAAAGGAAAAAAATCGATTTATGTTAGTCATTTACAGGCACAGTAGTAATGGTTGATGTTTTGAATTTACATGCTTAAGACAGTTGAATTTCATACATGTTAATCTAGCATTCTTTTTGAAACATACTCTCTTAACAGTTAGGAAGGACATGGTGTGTTTTAGCATTGGATTTAAGTTTTTTTCCTTACTGCATTAGACAAGCTTTCTCTTCGAGTATATTTCTTTTTCCCTCATCAGTAATTAAGCTTCTTTTGAATCCATATAAGTCTAGCTTGAAAAACCCTCGTGGTCTCTTGCCATCTGAACAGTGACAAAAGGCAGAACCATCACTTTTACTTGTGTATACAACATCGTCACCTCCAAGTTTGTACAAACCCTAGGTTGATAAAGTAAAGCTGGTATCCCCAGGAGTTGCAGCATTCTTGTTGCAATACTGATGCACATCATAGTATGTACTCACTTCAGAGCGCCACGCTATGCACCTACCTGATGGATCTTTACAACTAAATAATGCCGAAGATAGGGAGAGCACACAGCAGCTTAAGAACGTGAGTATTAACCTCACGACACTCCCTCTACAAAAATTGCATGAGCTACACCAGGGTGTAGCAGATGAACTTAAGGTGCGAGAGAAACATGCTTTCATGGTGATCAAAGATGCGAAGATCACTAGTCAGCCGATGTGTGATGAAAAGCACAAATCTCTTCAGGATCGAGATGAAGCAGTTGCGCGAAGGAAGCAACTAGAGAAAGCCATTTCCAGAGTATGTAGTTAGCTTCCAGAGCTCCAAATTCAGTCTGAGGCTGCTTCGGAAGACAAAGTAAGCAACTAGTAGATGCATTTAGAGAGTCATAGGCGCAAGTGGAAAAGGTTCATTTTGATCTGCATATGCAAATCACTGAGCTATAATTGAAGCTACATCCCACCACGCCAACAAAGATCCAAGAGCAGCGCGAGGCTGCCATCCACGGGCATGGAAAAGATAGACACTATAGTCAAGGACTATAACCAACTGTTCGAAGAAACGTTAAAACGTGGGCCTCACAATAGGAGGACCCATAGGTGAAAAATATTGAAGTAGAAATCAGGGATAAGCAATTGCAATACGATGAGATCAAGGCCACGGTGCGCACTTTAGCACCTGTGGAATGATTTGAAGAAGGGACATCCCTGCAAGCACAAATTGAGGATTTGCAGAAAAAGACGCAGATTATCACTGCATGGATGCAACCTTGGGAAGAAAAGGCAGGGCACCTCTCGCAGACTGTGGAAAGCAAGCTCAAAAGTATGCAGCAAATGTAGTGGACAATCAGCTTAGCAGCAAAAGAACTGACTACTGAGAATTTGGTCAAAGACGTTCGATAGGAAATAGCACAATGCACAAAGGCACTTCACTCGGTGATATCTTCGTTTCACAGCCTGAAAGAAAAGATACAGAGGGTAACAGTGAAGTGACTCAAGGACGAGTCACATCTTTGTGCTGTGGGCATGTTGGGACGAGGTCCCCTAGGTCCAATTTTAACTCATTTTTATAAATGCCTCGACATTTTAAGGAGCGCAACGCGTAGTGCATAGGTCATTAAGAGTCAAGGGGTTTTAGGAAGGTCAAAATCCCTTAGTTTTGTATTATTTTGAGCTCCCCATGGTTTGCGAAACATGGTATTGTAATAGGTAAAAGTACATAAAGGGATGTCTTAGCTTGTCTAAGGCAGGATGTTATGTGATGTTCTGATACTTATGTCTAAGTCCTCTATCTTTTGTATTCAAGCAAAGGGGAAGGCTCCTGCTACTGTGTGCATTAAGACCTTGGTAAGTCTGTAGCTGTGTGTGCAGGCCCCTGCAGCTGAGTGCGCAGGCTCAAAAGTCTGTATTATCGAAGAATTGAAGTAATAAAAGAAGATTTGGAAGCATATATGTGTTATGTTATCTGTTTTAAAGTTTATGTACTTATGTTTGAATATTGTTCATTGTAGCATAATTTCCATATAATTGCATCGTGAAGACCTAGATATTGTTCTTTATGTTGAATAATACATATGGAATTAGTTACGCACAGCTTATGAATCTATTAAGTAGGGAAATTGTTCTACGACTGTGTTTATGATGTTAATGATTCGTGAAGGTCGAATTGAGCCCTAGATCAAAAGAAACCCTACATCCACACTTCATACCCCTCTAGGTGCAGAAACCTGGTTCTAGCATCCCCCTATATTACCTCATGTGAGACTGCGATCTGCCCTGCACAGGTCGTTGCCGAAAGGACCATTAATATAGTTTTTGTTGGTTAGTGCAGCCTAGCTTTGGACCTGGATCTAAGTGCCCGAATCCAACATCGATCAATTTTGGTTTCAGCTGAAGAGTTGAATCTACAAGTAAAAATCTACATCCAATTTGTCCTACTGATGTGGAAATTCAATTTACTCAATTTGACTAAGGCTAAAGTCAAATTAAACCTTTCTTGCCACACTTTCTAACAAGTAATGGTGCTTAAAAATGTATTCACTCTTACCATGGTGGTCAACATGATCTGTCAACTTATGGGAGGCATAAATTTCATATAGGAATTTTGTTTTAACCAAATTTTTTACTATTGGAAATGCCTTTCAGTGTAGAATGACATAGTCTAACTAATAGATGAAATAACTTTTTCACTGAATTCTCGTGATATAACTTTAGTCAAAATTATAATTTCTTGTTGTTCAAAATGCATTTTTTAATGCATAAATAAATTCAACAACTTTAAAAATCCTTGAGGCACTTGAACTTTGCATATTAAACAACTTAAACTCTAAAAATTTTAAAAATCATTGTCTAATTTCGATCAAAATTGACGAGAAAAAAATGCTCAAAAAAAGCTATTTCCTTTATTAATTAGACTAAGCATTGTAAAACAACATTATAATATTTTGAATGGCTTAAAATTTTTAAATCCCAAAAAAATTATTTAATGATTCAAAATAGCTTCAAAATATTTTAGATCCCAATTCTCCAAACTAAAATTTGCAAATAAAAACAACTTTACACATTAATTGCTCCAAATTTTATACTATCAATTTAATACAAATCAATTAAATTAACATTATTTATATTATAAATGGTTATTATATTTATATATATAAATATTTTATCAATTAAATTTCATAATACATAGATTTCAATTTCGAATTATTAAATCATATATTTAAAAGTTTATATTAATCTACGTATCAACTTGATTGGATAATCCGATTACTATACAAATTGATTTAATAATACAATAATTGTACGATTATATTTGATTTTTTTAATATGTAAAATTTAATTTTGTTTAAATTATTTAATCATATAATTAAAAATTATTTAAAATAATATTTATTTCCGTATCAAAGTTGACTTAACAATACAATAACTATGCAATTGTATTTTTTAATATGGAAATTTTTGTTCTTTTGTAGTTTGCAATGGGAAAATACATCACATTACTTTGTTTTGATCTAAACAAAGACTAGTAAAATGGTATCAAAAAATTAATAAAAAATCACTTGAAAAAATAAAATATTGTATTATTCCACTTATACAAGTAATTGAAAAACTGAAAATAAGAGTTTTCCCCACACAAGAGTAGTACAGGAATTACATTTGTCTTACTCCTTTAAAAATTTGATTAAACAATAAGGAGGAGGTGCATTAAAGTTGAGTATTCCATATCTTTATTAATTATATGGATATGCCTTATTAATATTAATATAAAAATTGGTTTAGCCTACAATATTACATTTTATATAGTTAATATCAAAACCAATAGTATCATTCTACTCATAAATTATATATATATTATATAATATAAAGATGTAGCATTAGTTAACAACCGGAAGGTGCATACAATATTACATTATATAAATATATATGTATATATATATAAAGATGTAGCATTGGTTAACAATAGGAAGGTACAAAAAGGACATTTTATTAGAGATGAAGTTTATAGGGTTAAATTATAATAATAATAATATCTATTTTTAAGGTCACAGCCAAGCCAGACACCAAATTGGTGTATGAGACCTCCTTGTTTGTGGGACAAGGGACCCACCTCCGCGCAGCGCTTTGACTGCTAAGTCTACGAAGGCATACATACTCTACACCCCTCTGATTTTGAACTTGTGACCTCTTAGGAGGAAACACATGCTCTTAACCATTAAGCCACTCAAGTTGTATATCATATATATAAAAAAAGATATAGCATTGGTTAACAATAGGAAGGTACAAAAAGTACATCTTATTAGAGATGAAGTTTATAGGGTTATAGGGTTCATTAATTCTTCTATAAGAAGATTGTTTCTAAAAATGAGACAAGACTAAAAGCAATGTCCAAAATGATATTGCATCAAGAGTTGTCTAAAATAATATTGCATTAAGAGTTTTAAGTAGAGGAGAATAAATAACATAAATTAAAATAAAATAGGATATATCTAAAATTGATTTAGATATTGAGAAGAGCTCTTAGTGTTGTATTGTCTTTCTCAATGACAACTCTGATGCTAACTAACTAGTGAGGATTTTGCTTAATACACTCCTATTTGTGCATTTTCCATAGGTTTCCTTGGATCCTAATCTGAACTTATTAGAGATGAAAGAGAATTGGAGTCCTCATGTTGCATTGTTGTATGCCTACCCTAATGGTGTCCCAATTCATGAACCATATGTTCCAAAGCATCTAATTTCATCTTTTGTTGCAACAACATGCCCATAATTATTTCTACCTTAGGGATGGAATTGTTATCTTGTTTGCTCAAATTATCCATAAGTGACTAGAAGGACAAAGTTAATTTGTTTATTAAATCCTTATGACTATTATTGTCCATTGGAATAGGAGAGAGAAGTATAGGTTCAAAATAACCAAGATGAAGGGGGAATACCACAGTCCAATGGAACAATGCCAAATACCATATTGCAATATTGTTCTCATTAGTACCATCACCCAGTCTAAGCTCACAAGTAGCATTTAGAGCTGAGCTCTCTAGTATAGATTCAAAATGATGAATAAGTTGATATCGTACCTTTGTCAAGAAGAATGCACTAAGATATACTAAAGGTGCTAATTCACTCTATGATGATAAAGGAAGACCTATGTCAAGAAGCTAGATTTCACCAAATCCATGCACAAAAATATCAAATAAAAACCAAAGAATTATTGTTCCTACATCATTGACAGTCATTGTCATTATTCCACCTCAATGTTAGTTATCTAAGATGATTATTTCATGAGGAATCATGGCAGTTATGTGAAGCGTGTAACAAGGACAATCAGATCTTATCAAACCTGTCCTCACCACACAGGGAAATATCATCATGCATTGTTAGATTTTCCTTAATGATTCCATAGCACATGGGGTGAAATTTGAGTCAAGGAATGGGATTAACACACTCCTAACCATTGATAATTAAGATCCCTATTTTTTTTCTAGGAGCCTTATTGGCATTTCAATAAGCCATGGAATTATGCTCTCAAAGGATGTGGAACCATTCCACTATTTCAAAGTTGCCACAATTAATCCTTATATTTGCCAAGATGGAAGTTAGGTGGAAATCTTAAGGGCTTGCGTTCAATATCATGTGCCTAGTGACAAAGCTTGAGTCTACATGCGTGGTTAATTTCTTGATTTGCAAACCAATGGCAATATTAAGCCCTTGCATTAAATCATATTCGTTTTCCATATTTTTGGTCAAAAACACCATACTCTATTCATAGGAATAAAATTTTATCCTCGTAAGGCTATAGATAGATTATCCCAAACCTACCTCCCTATATTAATGAATAAATTTTATATAGGGAAGGCTTGCTAGTTAGTTGATGGAAAGTGGTTAGAGTTGAACACCCAAGCTACACACTAAAATAAGAGCCCAGATTTCTAATGTGTGAATTAAAAATAACCCTTATGGTGTAGATCACTTAGAAAAGCATGTTATGTAAATATTATAAGATCATTGATTCAAACCTCGATTTAATTATGCCCGCGTCACGGGTAGGCATAGTGCACCTAGTATTATAGTGTTAGTGGGTGAAATAAACATAGTGTCACACAAGTACATGAACACCCTAATTGTTAATTCCATTAGAAGACAAATTAAAAGAGATTGCAATTCCAAAATAAAATTTACTTGTTTATTATTTTTTACCATGCAATTTTTTTAGAATGAAAACACATGAAAGTGGATTAATAATTTTTGGACAAAATATTATAGGATATTAATAAAATGATACATGATTTCATTCTTGATACATATCCGATAAATTCAAAACATGCTTGTATATATTAAAATGATATGATTTGATTCTTAATATACATCCAATGTATTCAGAGAACACGTGTATAAATTATTAATGAAGCGTATATGATTTTATTCTAGATTCAACATTATGATTTTATTTTAGATTCAAATTTTTTAGAATACATATGTATATATTACAATTGAAACATAATAGCAAACATAACACTATGATCTCTAATGGAATTATTTTTGTTTGATATTTTATAAATAAGAATGTTAATTGTCAAAGGTGTTGCAGAGATTAAACCTCAATTTTGTGTTGATACTATTATCACTCGGTTGGAATACAAACACATGACTCTGCTTTACAAACATGGGACAGTTCATGCATAGAAGATATTGTAAATATAGATTTTGCAGGTTAACATAAACTATTCCCCACATAGCTCCATCAAATTTGGATATGTTATCAATGTATCATATAACCATGAAAAGTTAAACCATTCTTCCATCTAAGAGAGAATTAAACCTTATTTTATAAAAAATATTTTGAAGCCTGATTTGTCTAATCTACCTTAATAATAATTGTATTAGAGATAAAAACTATAACATACAATCTTAGGAGAGCATAAACTATCTATTATATTATATGATAAATTTAAATAAGAGATGAGTTGCAATAACATGACCCGAGAAAGGATAAATTAAAATTCCTAGTAATGAACTCTAGTTAATGAGCTAGAATGAACCATAACATTAAAGTAATTAGAGGTAAGAGTATCCAAATACTTATTTATTGATCCAACGCCACTAACAGTGATTCTAGTTAGTTTTCCAGTTGATATAGTTGGTTTTTGACTTTTTCAATTGATTTCAAAATAGGGGTGAAACAAAATGAAACATTATATAATTTTTCATCTATATTGGCACTTTCTAGGTATAAAATTGAAGGAATTGGCTTTGCAAGGCCCATTTTCGTGGTAGGTCCTAGCTTGGAGATTTAGGGTCCAAAACCTTCTAAAGAAATTTTGAGACATCAAATGACATTTTTGGGGGTCTAATATTTGAAATCATAGCTGCTAGACCCTTCATGTTTTTCTAGACATTGATATCTTTGAAATGGTATTAAAATCACTTCAATTAGTGTTTGCATGCAAAATTTATGCCTCTCGCAATTTGACCTACCTTGTTGATCACCATGGTATTAAGTGGATGCTACATTAGCACCAATAACTGACATGTGGGGCCAACCACATGTGGGAATTCAATAATATTATAGAAGGTACAAAATCTCTTTTTGTGACTAGAGGAATCAATAATTGGGCCAAGCTTGTACTTGTGTAACACATGGTCGATTTTGATGGTTACCACTATAACCTCTAGGTGAAAGCACATGTGTCGTAACACATGCCTCGCGGGTTAAATCGAGGGGATTTTAGCTTTAGATCACATACTTTACATAGTACATCATAACATGACCATCACCAATTAAGTTTACCCATGGGACTAGAAGGTCCAAAACCTTATCATTTATTGAGGGTTGAGGATGCAAAAATCTAACCTTAGAAAACTATTAGACTATTGGGCCATTAGGAAGAGAGAGGGTTCCATTATTTATTAGTGGAATTGTTCCATAGTTGGGAAGATCATCTAGGAGTAGGATTTGAAAGCATAACAAAGGAGGGAGAAGATTATGTAGCATACATTTAGACCACAATGTTAACGAAAAATCCATAGTGAGTTCCCATTTTCTTTGCATTTGCATCTGATAAATAGAACAGAGGATAAACCTCACCTTCTAACTTGGTTTTCTCTCATTTTGGGTTTCTGGTGATACATCTTGTATTCATTGTGTGGATGGTGTGTTCATTTACATGTTCCTTCCTTTTCATATCTAAGTTGTTTTCATAAATTTTAGCAATAATGTAGGGATAATAATCCTAGATATAAGGAAATAAGAATACATAATAAAAAAATTTAGCATAATACAAGATATATTGTGATGAAATATTCAAGTGGAATATCCATGTCACATTACAAATCATATTAATATTAGATTACTTTTCTTTGGGGTATTTGTGGAAAGTTGTAATATCCAAGAATTGTCTTAATAAGGAAGTAGTTTAACCTTGACCATTGTAGATGAATCTATTCATAACAACCCTTAGGATGCAATAGAATATATATTTGCAAGGCTAGAAGAGAAATTAATTTATCTCTCATAACATGGCAATTTTCATGGAAACTCTAGTGAACATGTTTGGACCTTTCAAGAAGGTTGGTGGCTCTAACTTAGAAGCTGGATCAAACAGAAAATATGCATATTGTGAAGAATCAAAAAAGGAGTTGAAAAAATAGGCCAAAAGAGAGTAATCGAGTTCTAGTTCCCTTACTCCTTCACAAACTCTACTGAAAATGGAAAAAGAAAAAAAAGTGAACATAAAAAGTGCTATTAAGGTGAGATTGGTGTTGTTAAGTTGAACAACTGGTTGCAACAATTAGAATTATATTCAAGTGTCCATAATACAAATGAAGAGCATAAAACTTCCTCTACTCAATTGAAACTAGAGGGCCATGAACTTTCTTAGTAGGAAAGCCACACAAAGACACTTAGGCTAGAGCATGATCCACCAATAATTAAGTTGGAGGATTAAAAAAATCTCATTAAGTCATAATTCTACCATATTGGGCATGTAGAATAACAATGGATCAATTGCAATCAATTTAGGAAAAGGTAAGGGAAGTGTGCAAGAATACACCACTAAATTTAGGAACATGGTGATCTTACGAGGTATCTCTCCTAAGAATCGAGACATAATAATCAAGTATCCAGGGGATATACACAATGATTTGTAGAAGAAAGTGATTCTATTCAAAGATATTATGTTGATGAGGCTTATGTGAAAGCACAAAACCTAGAGAACATATGCCATTAGAAATGGAAATTGAGTGGTTTTGAGTAGAAATATCACTAAGATGCTTTCAAGGAGGGGAAGAAGAAGTGGAAAGGAAAAGACAAGAATATGGAAGTCACTACACAGTAGTGCACGGATCCAAACAACCACTGCAATATTGATGGTCACTCCAACTATTTGTTGGAAGCTACATCTAGAGTTGATTCTAAAGAACCAATGAAGGATTCCAAGAAGGAGAGATCACTAGGCATAGATCTAAGCAACCAAGTAGAGAGTAGATCATATGTGGATGAGAATTTTATATATGGTTCAATGTAGAAGGAAGTGAGTCTAAGCAGTCTTCTTCACATGGAAGAGAAGGAGATGACAAATTTGTTCCATACTAATGTATGAGTCAAAAAGGCAAAGGTAGACATTTTCTTTGTTTTCTTTTTTCACTAAGTAGATGATATGGTTAACAATATTGGGTTGGAGGTTCATGATAATCCAACCCCATATCCATTAGGATGGGTGAATAATAATCCACATATTAGAGCCATTAAACAGTGTAATATCAAGTTTACTATAAGTGCATATTTTATTGATTAAGTGGAGTTATATATAGTACCCCTTGACATGTGTGGTGTAGTGTTTGGAAACACATACATGTATATAATGGACATGATATACATATGTAGAAAAAAAATTAAAAATTAAAAAAAAATAAAAAAAATTCACCTGATAAAGGATTGGAAGTATTATATCATCAATGCATGCAATGATAAATTGCAAATATCTTTAGTAAGTGCCAACCAAGCTAAAAATTTGATCGGTTCTACTAAGAATTATGTATTTTTTTTAAGGGAGAGTCAACCAAGGAATAAATTGCTATTATTGAGGCATCCCTAAAGGGATGTACCATAAAACATAAATATCATCTGAAGGAGTTTTTGTAGGCATAAAAAGGGGTTTTCTAGGAGCCTAAAGTGTTACTTCCTAAGATGGAAGTTGAGCATGAGATATAGTTTTTACTTGACTCCCCATTACCAAATATTGGGTTGTATGGATAGTTTTTTCAAGGAGAATAAAGAGTGAAAAATAGTTGTAATAATTATTGGAGCAAGGATTAATTCAACCAATCACTTCACCTTATGGGTCACTATCATCGTAGTGTTTAAGAAGGATGGGACTTGGAAAATGTATATTGACTACAAACCTTTGAACAAGAACACACTCAATAAATTATAACATTTTCCTAGGATTAATTATTATCTATGCCAATTTCAACATGCCAAGTACTTCACAACATTGTATATCAAATTGAGACACTACTAGGCATGCGTTAGGGAAGAAGACACTTGGAATTAAAGAAAAGTTAGTAATTAAGTTAGTAATTTAAAGAAAAGTTAGCAATTATAATTATTATTAAAGGAAACAATTATAAAAATTAGGTATAATGACAGTTATGCTAGAAAATAAGTACTGTCAAAAGGATTAACATGTCAATTATATATCATAATAATGGAGCGAGTCAAATATTTCATATGTTTTCTTAATAAAAGATCACATCAAAACTTAGGAGAGCATTGAAGACAGCAATAGTATGATAAAAGAAAAGATTGCCAACAAAGGTTTTGACAACATTTTAGAGAACAAAGAGAATTTGACTCGACCTAAAGCACTAATGAGAGACCACAAATTGACTTCAAGACTAAAACCATTAGAAGGACCTTACCCAACTTATATGTCAAAATTGATGGAGACACTCCACACAACTCAAACCACTTATATGATGATCTGGCATATTCAAAAAGCACACCAAGTGTCAAAAACATCAAAGCAGTGTGGTCATGCGCCCCACGCAAGTCGGAAGAAATGGAAGTGATGAACATAAATGTGATGGGACAAACACAATTGGACATCATGGATAAAATTAAAAATGACCTACAGATACCAAGTTTGCACATAAAATCGAGGAGGTTAACAAATTTACCCATTCTTGTGCATGAGTAATCACCTATTGCATTTACAGAGCTCTCTAAAATCCCAGTTATTTCAAGTCCCGCTAACTCGAACTCCAACCTCCTTAACTATTTGAGAGGCCAAGAATTATAAGAGGATTTTATAATGATGAGGAAGCATGTACATCTCTAGGATTAGGAAGTTATATTTGAGTCGAGGGAAAACTCAATTCAATAAAAATACTACAACGAAATTGGAGGTTTGGCTCCATAACATTAAACAGGGCAAGGTGGATGAACCTTCCTAGGGGAAACACGACCCAACCTTCAAGAAATGGAGCATGATTGATAAGAAATGGCATACAAAGGTGTAGTTGGTATACAAAGTAGGAATGAGAGGTTCCCTTGGCACATTGTTGGTCGCATACTTCCAAGGACTTAAGGAAGACGCTGCTAAATTCATAACCAGTTGATATCATGATGGATTGGTATGGTTAGAGATACCATTATCGATTACAGTAGCATTGATTTATAAAGTCATTGGCCTGCCTCAAGGAGGCGAAAAAATACCAATGACAGTCAACTCCAACACATGGCTCAAAAAATTCACCAAAGAAAAACAACCAAAAATTCTAAGGGGCTTATTATCAGTCAAGTGTAATACCCTCGGCTTAAATGGTCATGTATAATAGTTTTATTGTGTCTTACTCGAGCAAGTCAGGCATAGAATGTTAAGTTGAATATGTTGAAAACCATTGAACAAATATCTAGGTCTGGGAAGTAATACAACTAGGTCGATCACCTTGCAGACATGGTGAAGACCAATGTCCAAGAATGCAAAAATTCAGGTAAGGATATATGCTTCCCTTCATTATCAATTTGGCTGACTGTCACAAGTCTCTCCAGTCGAAGAAGTTACATTTACTAAGAAGTCAGTCCCACTGATGACCAACTTTTTAAGTGTTTCATACATAGTTGGTTGGGTATCCCTGAGTCAAAATCCCCCCATGAAATATTTAGAAATTAGATAATTAACTTTAAGTTGGTATGAAATAGATGGAGGGTGTCACAACATATTTTTCTACCCTACAAGCACATCTCATATCCTGTTGGGTCTTGACTCGACCAAGGTTTGGTATGTCAAATCATCAAATGTACATCTAAATAAATTACCATACTAGCCTTTAGCCCAACAATTTTTTGCAGAATTAAGTTAGCAGACAAACATTATATTTCCTATTCCATAAGGTGTTTTGCAGGCTGAAACTAAAGTCATCCTCCCATTTAAATATAGTGTGTAAGAAGAAGAAAGGGAGGAAAAAAATATATCATTCCATGTAAAGTCAACTTGGCAGGGCCTTTATTGAAGAATTCTAAAAAGTTGACAAGCAAGTTAGTGGATACAACAGTCGAGAAGAAACGGGAAATCGGCATCAACCGGCTTGAAGTACTAAAGGATATTACCCTAGATGACCCTAAACTCCAAAACCGATTGGACACCATAGCCAAACAAGTATTACAATAAACAACAACTAACGGCAAGTCAAAAAGGAAGCAAAAGAAAAAAAAGGAATTTTTAGGATCATCAGAAAGCCTAAAATTTTATGAATGTTAGTCCAGAAAAGGGAATTTTTATTGACTTGCAAACAGAAAATGTTAGTGAAATAAAAAAGTTAAGAATAACAAAGAGAGGACACAGTAGAGTCAAAAATGCCAATAAGGACTTTGCCAAGTAAAGTAACAAATGGATAGTCAAATAAAGACAAGAAAAAAAGCAAGATTGATCTCACAACTAACTCCCCGTCAGCTAGTCCAATACCTATCCAACAAGAAGTTGGTAAGAAACATACAGAGAAGGAATTGCAGACTCATACCCAAGATATCTCATCAGATCATGCTATATCAACAAACATGGAAAAATAAACTAAAGTTAAGGAGGAATGGGAGTCGAAAATAACACACGACCTACCACAATCGCAATAATAATAGACAATAGAAGGAACAACAATTGGCACCCCACAACAGGGGGATAGACCGGGTCAGTCTACCCCAATGGACAAGTTGGTTTGAACTTTGAGGATGGAACTGATTAAACTACCTAGTGAGTATAAAAGTGTGGACAAGTCAAAGAAACCAAAAGGAGTTGCACAAAAATCCCTACCATATGACTTGACATACGCATCACATAAATAGGTCTTTCATTTCTTAGTCAATACATCCAATAAAGCAAGAGGAAGGTGAAAGAAGAAGGAAGTTGATGGTGTTACACTACATCATACAAAGCATAAAGAAGAGGAGATCAAGGCCAATTGCAAGAACCTGACAATAGAAAAACTTCAAATTGCCAATCTGGACCACATCAATGATCCACTTATTGTTATCCATGAATTGGTCCACCAATTGATAGATCATAATATACAAATAAAAGAATAAGTTGACCACTTACAGTAGAAGACCAAAACATAAGGAAACAAAGAATTGTCAATTTTGCTACAACACGAGTTTAAGAATATTGCATGGGTAAAGACCAAATTGGAGGAAATTATGGATAGAGCAGCGATACTAAGTTTTGTTCTCAATAATTGGCCAACATACTTGTCAAATACGTGTGATCAACTAAGAGTGCAACAAATGTTGATCAGGGATTTTCTGATAAGGCAGACCTTTGAACCCTTGGCCATAGCAGCATTAGAAAATCAAATTGTATAGGAGGAGAAAGCAGAGAATAAGCTCATATAGGAGGAGAGGCAGTGGCTGAGAGAAGGAAAGAAAACCAAAATTGAGACCACTAACGCCACTAAGTACGTGCAAAGCATAAATGAGAAGATCTAGAAGTTGGAACATCAAGGTACTTCCAACCTGCCTAGGTTCCAAGAGAGCTCCTTGTCTAATAAAATCAAGTATTTGGTAGAAATGAAAACCATTGAGGTTCAGGCACAACATTCAGTGAAATATTGCTCAATATTTTACCAACATCTTCAAACAATATTGCACTTGTTATTCACCAAACAACATTTGGCGAAAGTTTGACTCTAGCACCTTCAGTGTAACCGACTCCACCATGGCCCAAATTTCAGCGTTTTGCACTGACTACATTAGAATGTTTCCCATCATTTCAACTAGCACAATTGACTACTTCAAAAATTGAGGTCAAAGGCTCCACCTAGTCATCAAGGGAAAGAGAAATAAGAAGTAACTATATATTGACCCTTCAAGTCCAAATACCCATAATGATAGAGGTCCAACCTGTAGAATCAATCGACCAGCTAGCTCGAGAGGACACTCCAGCACAATTGTCTCCATCACTAGCTACTCCAAATAAACATCCAACAGAGATCCATCCAACTATTTCTCACTCTCATTCTATCATTTATTTGTTTTTGAAGTTTTTATTTTAAAATTTTGTATATCTCCAAGTCTACCCCCTTCTTCGAGACAAAGTAGGCATTGAGGGTGGGGGAGATGTTGGAGGGGATAGTTGAATTAGTTGAGTCGATATACTAAATATATATTGTAAGTCAGTTGACTCCTCCCTTTAGTCAATTGCCAAGTTAGCTTAGATAAGTCAATTGAGACAATTAAATTGTTGTAACTGTCTACAGGGATATAAATATGTATGTACTTGACCCCATGAAGTTAGTTGGTTGTTTGTTGAGAGATATATCTAATGCAAGTGTGCTTTTGATGGTTCTCTACTACTTTTGTATCTATGTCTCTTCCATGTGATGCATATTTCTCTTTAAGTTTACTTGACATTCCAGTGTACCAATAACTAATGCATACTTTTCAATAGACTAAAACAGAGGCCTTCATATCCTTAAATTGATATGATCCCAAGTGGAATGGAAAATGTGGCTAGGGATGCTTCTTGGTTCTTGAGATTGCACCTCCTACTCCTTTATAAGCCTAATATGCTATTTATTTTAACACCACATGGTCAGATACAAATCTAGGTAGTAGGTGCATAGGTTTAGTTACTCCAAATACCTTAATAAAGACACCATCATGTTCTACAAACTAATCACCAACTACTAGCACTGCCTTTCTAGCCCATTATGCCATGCAAGGAGTAGATTCACTAAAGAGAGCTTCATACAATAAAATTAAGAAGCCACGGTAAATTCGTTTGTATTGTCGAATATAATAATCTTCCTATAGTATCTTGCAATAGATTCTGATACGTATTGGTTCTTCATGGAGCATCCACCTCCATTTCGCGGTTGGGAATGTCATCCTAACATAGATGGAATCCATCACGTACAAGGCCATATAGAACTGGGGCTATTTTCCCTTTCTAGGATTCTTATCTAGTCTCTAGAAGGCACTCAACAAGGTCCATATGAATGTGGGCTCCGCTAACCCAGCTCTACTACTTCATTGCAAAGACAAATGAAGTGGCATTGTGGAACCCGCACCTACGATATGTTGTTTCATCAATCTTCCTTTTGCCCATTCTGGAGCACAAGATCTTTGTTTTTTGCATTTTTGCATTATTATGATAAGGGAGCTACCACCTATGCATTGGTATGTTCCATTCACCCTCCCAAAAAGTTCACCCCATGGCCCCTACTTCGATCATACCTCTACACAGGTATCACAATATTGTTTTTTATCATTCATGTGTTTACATCATTGTCCAATTTTATAATGAATACTTCAATTAAGGTTGTTGACTTCATGTGTGCAGGACTCCATCCTCCCCTCTTTCCAACTCTCTAAAGAACATTAAATGGGGGCAATATCTGACCTTATAGTTGTGTACTTCTTCAAACTGAAATTTTAGGTACTCCCTTTAAGCTCCTTGCATTTACCAATTCACCTCTTGGGTCGCCCTTGAGGCCTCATTTTTCTCATTTTTCCTACTAAGCAAGCTTCCATCACCCTCTCTTCATACATATGGTTGCAACCAATTGGTAGTTTTTCCACCCACATGGATTACCTCATTAAATAGCACATTTTTCAAAACTAACATATGTCCAACTACATGCTACATCACGTGAGCCTATTGTTTAAATCTTTTGAGAATACACCTCATGCTTCTTTCTCATCATATTTCTAACCCACCCCTTCAAACTCCTTGTTTTCAGTTTTTGTTGGTTATAATTAATGTTCCACTACAATCACATATGGCCTTTCATTCTCCCAAACAACAATAAACCATATATATAATTAAATTCCATTCATCTACACACATAAATACTAGCCAATGGGGCCCTCTCCACTTCATAGCACTTTCTCCTCTTGTCACATCAAGCAAGACATTTTTTGCACGGGTACACCCATCCCCATGTTCGTACATTTAACATTCATATTTTTTCATTCATATAGCAAGTGTACAAATATTTTTTTGAAGTCAAACCTCTCTACCATCACACCATTTTCCCATTTTATTTTTTGGGTGGCAATCCTCGTAACCTTTGGTCAGAGCAGTTACACTCAAAGTTGTTTGTACCTACTTGGTACCCACAACGACCACCATTTATGTTTCTTAGTCTAGTGATTCTAATCCATTATGGCGTGTGTCCTTGTAGTCCCCATACTTGTAGTCAAAATATTGACAAGTCAAGACTCTAAATACATGGCAATCCCATTAGGTCTTGAATGTCACCCTTTTCTAAACTCCCAACTATGCTCCACCAAGGAAAGTCCATGGTTTCAACTGTCTCTGTTGATCTTCCATAACCAAAGTTCATTCCATTATAGTTTGGCATCTATCCTAGTTATAATTTACTCTCCAAGGATCTTCCTTGGCCATTATGTGTTCTTTCCTATCAACTTTAGTTCACACATTCTAAGAACGAAGTAGTGCCTTGGTTATCATTATCCTTCACAATGGTGCACCTCTGATGGAACATAGATAGTGATTGTTGGCCTTTGCTTCCGTTGCCCCCCCTATTGTTCGACTTCAACACCTTTTTACATCAAGGTGGGTCTTACTTATTACAGTTGCAATTTATGGTTTTAGTTGAAAACCCCTGGACTTGCCCAGCATCCCTCAATGATCAGTTTGAACATTCCTATTCATGTCAAGTTCGTAGGGATGTTCTTCAAAACCATATTCTATTCTTACTAATTGTTATAACCCTATTTTCCACTCCATTATAGTGAGAGAAACCCAATATCAACTTACCTCAATTGTTTGGCTAAAATGTATCCATGTTCACCTTTTCTTTTACTTATGTGAGATTTATCCCATGATAAAAAGGTAGAATTACATGATTGAGTTATTTCTCATAATCATTTTTCCAAAATATTATAATTATGAGATAATAATTTAAAAAAAAAAAAAAAAAAAAAAAAAAAAAAAAAAAACCCCTTCATAATTGTAGAAAGGTTTTCTAGAGTATGTCATTCCCAAAGATATCAACTTGACCCACTTTTGTATGAGTTGGCTAGGGATCCATTATTGTAGAAGGTTCCTAACTTCTCAAGCCCCTAGGTGTCTAGATACATTTTCATGGAGGATAGAATAAGCCTATATACTCTCACCAAGAGGAAAGGGGAGAGAAAGAAGTATCCAAACGATAGCACGAGAGCTTTGTTGTATTGAGAGAGGAGACCATACTAGAAGCTGGAGGAGAGGATCTTATTTGTTGAAGGCATATTGATGTACTTTCATTTATATGGTTGATAAAAATCTATGTTCCTTCCCCTTATATCAGTTTTGCAGTGATTTATATGTGATTTCTAGATGTTTTGAGTTGACGATCTTCTACGGAAGATCATGTGTCGTCTTTGTTTGGTTGTATTTGTGTGCATGCTTTGGATTGGGAGTGTATGATAGAGATCGCTTGATTGGAGCACAAGGATTCTGCATTAGGCCCAAAACCCTTCACCAACCTACGAGGAGGCAAGGTACTTGCTCATACTTTATAGCATCAAAATTGCATGCATGGCCATCTAGATTGGGGATAATTATTAGATTGTCTTAGTCATTCTATTTTTTTGTCTGGTGATCTCAATTGGACATGAAATCGCATAGCAATAGCTCCTAGCATAATTAAATGCAACATTGATGCCTCAAAGGGCAACAAATTTCCACTTCATCACATTGGTAGTTATAGTTCTTATTTTCATTTATGACAAGAACTTTCAACATTTTGTCCCATTCACTTTCAATTATATCATGATAAAGGGACATGGCCACCTAATTTGTATGAAGGAAATAAAAATCTTCAGGAATGTATTTTTCTGCAGGTGTGGTGGTCCTCCTCTCTCGAGTGGTTGGTTAGCATAAGGCAAGCCACTGATGACATATTTTGGCTATATGTTTGCTGCTAACCTCATACATCAAGTGGCCATTGTTATCACGCAAAAATCACCTACATAGCTTTAAGGGTGTTACCTAAAAATGTCAACAATACACCAAGAAGTTCATCCATGACCATTAATCTTCAGTCTAAAAGCAACTGAAAAAAACATTATAAAGTGAGTTTTTCACTATTTGCGCAAAATCACAATATAAGTTTTGTGTGATTCAAACAACTACCCCTTTGATAGTCACGTGGATGTGTAGAAAGAAACAATTTGCTAATTAATAGCACCCAAAATAATAGAGAATTCTTCAAAAGGCAAGTACCAAGTGTGATACAGGTCAATTCAGAGCTCTATGACGTTAAGTACTTTGGTAACTCAAAGGCTCTTATCATATCTCTCTCGTGCATGGGAACCCAAAATTAACTCGTATCACATCATGTGACTACAAGTATGGGGACTACAAGGATATGATACAATATGTGAGTTAATTGTGGTTAATTGTACACGATATGATACAAGTTAATTGTGGGAAACCACAATTATCACGATATAATGTGGTCAAAGGCTCTTATCATATCTCTCTCATGCATGGGAGACCATTATTCACACGATTAATCAATTTAAAAGCATGAAAAAAAATAATAAATTAAAGTCATGGACAACTATTTGCCAACTGATGTTGAATGCCAAGTTAAACTGCCAGAGTTCCAAGAAAATTCTCAAGAATTTTGAAGCTTAATCATATTAGCATTGTTTGCCTTCAAAGGTTGATTCACCCTTTCGAAAACTTGCAACCTCGTTGTAGTGAGAGAGAGAGAGAAGTCCAAACTTCTTAGGAGGACCCTCCACTGCAAAGCTTAGAGAGGACTCACAAGTGCCATTCAAACTTGGTGTTTCATTGAAAGTCCCTTGGCCTTCTCCTTTGGAAATAAAGGAGTATGCTTCCATTTTCATTTTTGTGTTCTTATTGTTTATCTTTGTAATTTAATGCATGTTTTGTTCTTATAATTCATATATGCAATACATTTTGCTCTAAACCCAATACTAATCATCTAAGGTTTGTTGTAGGTTAGCAAGCACCTCAAACACACTACACTCATTTTGAGGATTAAACTATAATGTTTTTATAGCTTGTTTACTACTGTAATTTCCTATTTTCTATGCTAATTCCCCAATATCAACTTGTAATTGTTAGATTTAAGTGGTTTGAGATTGTTTTGCATGAGATTGTTGTTTAGTAAATCCCTTAGATCAACCATAAAATAGCTTGTACCAACTTTGAAATTGAACTTCATTAACCACGTAAACCCTCAACTCAATTGATATATCTCAAATGATATTTTGGATAACTACTAGGAAGACCTTATACGTGAGAAGCCTTACGAGTCATAGGCCCTACCAAGGAAACCTCCATTTGTTAGACTTATCCTTCAATAAAACGAGGGAAGTTGCTAAAGTGATAATGGTGACACTTCCAATGTTCCACCAAAGTCTTGGCACCTTGTAAAGGCTTTGCACTACAATGTTAGATTTTGTAATAAAATACTATATATAAATTTTAGCTTTATTGACAATCTAAACATTCATTCCAAATATGTTTTCTGCTAATGAGATGAGTTATGTAAATTTATTTTTCACTTTAATAGAATATGGTTGGTACACAACTCTCTGCCAAATACCACCCTCTTATCAAGAATGCCAAAAAGATTAGTAATGTAACTTATTCTAAATTTACTACTACCTTTTGCTCTCAAGAATAGGATAAGTTCCATTTTGTACATACCCTTCCATTTTTATTTAATTTTTGCTTTTTTAATTACCATATAAACTTTTCCCATATAATATTTGAAAAATAAATAAATTAGATTTATCATATTAATATAACACAAATGCATATGTACTATAAAATTATAAACACATCAATTATTTTTACAACACATCAATTATAATACATAAAATAACTATGACACAATTAAGAAATGCATTTATATTCCTGTCAAATTACTCTACATAAAATAACTATGACACAATTAAGAAATGCATTTATATGCTTGTCAAATTACTCTAGTATAATCCAATTTATTTTTCTTCATGGTAATGAATGTCTCATGATTTAAGATAAATATAGCCAATTTATTTTTCTTCATGAATGTCTCATAAATATTTTTTATAATCTAGTCTCCCGTATAATTCCAATACATGGATCAAATGCATTATATGACAAGTAATTGGTAGTATAAAATTCACAAACTACCTAAAACATGTTCAAAATAAAGACAATATTATAAACTAAAAAGATGTTGATAAACAAAATCAACATATCTTCATTTTCCATAATCATAAAATTAATGCTTCTAGGGTAAACTCTTTCGTAATTTAAATAATATTGCCCCCTCACCCACCTCACGAAACATTGTATCATGGGTTGACAAATGGACCCAAAGCAAATAAAATAATAATCATGCATTCTCAGTTTGGAAGATACTTTTGTATGTTTCTATATTTCAGAGCAACCATCCATAGACTTTACACGAAAACATAGATTATCCACGTGATTTCAGGGTCATTGGGAAGCAATTCTGAACAACAAAATTGCTGATGAACTTGTAAGATGTCGCTTGTAACAGTATAAGAGCCCACATTGACAGATTTGTGGAATGACGAAAGCACTTTCAAGGTATCAAATAGAACTATGGCAGAGAATGTCACTATGAATCTTGCATTTTGTAATAGAGATTGATTTACACCTCTAGAACAACAAATCATCTGGATTTCTCTAGAATTAACAAGGACGTGAAGTTTAGCCAAGGAGGATAATTGAAAAAAAGCATGGAACGACGGGAATTTAAAATATACAGAAAAATGAGCAGATTTACAAGGTTTTGAAGATGGTCTAAGTGACAGTGGGTAAGGAAATTGTCAATAAAACAACAGCCTGTAACACATCACAACAGTATATATGGACTCTAGTGTGAATTTGGTATCGATATATATCGAACATGATCATGGTGATGCTCAACAAGAACTCACGATAGAGAAGGGATGCCATGCCTGCAACACGAGATTCTGTATAATAGCCATGACCTTTCCCCTATTTAGATTCAAACTTAAGAGAATTGAACATTGGCATATGCATGTTGCTTTATTGCGAATCAAATTAAATCCATGATGGTGTTTCTTCAAGTACAGGTTTTGCAATTCACGTAAGCATTTCAATGAGGAAGAGATTCACAAAAGAAATTTCAAATTTCGGGCATTGACTTTTGGAAGATCCCGATCTTGAAATAGAGCGTTCCATAAAGACCTCTAACCCCATTGCATAACATAATATATGATAAATTTTCGCAATGGCTACTATTGTGAGCTTAGTTTTAAAAGCCTGTCCGGTCGAACAGAAAATAAATTTTCGCAATAGCTACTATTGTGAGCCTAGTTTTAAAAACCGGTACGGTCGAACAGAAAATCGGTCAAACCAGCCGGTTAGCTCCCTGAGATATCAAACCGGCCCAACAAATCTGATTCGTTGGTTAGTCAGGACTGACTGGGTACCAAATCAACTCGCTTTCGTACCAAACTGGTCGGTTTTGTACTTGACCAGGCCGATTTTTGTTAAAAAAACGGCCGGTTAAGAAGCCACATGCTTGGGCATGTTGATGGGACTCCCGGGTGGTTTTTGGAGGTGGTTTTTAGCAAACCCTCGTAGGTTCCCTTCTAAATCTGCGCCGGCCCGCCACCCCGCCACCCCGCAAGCTTATAAAAGGATGCTTAAGCTCCTATTTCCCTCACACATTTTTCTAGTGCTTGTGTGCATATGAGAGCTTGGAGAGTTTTGCAACAACATTGAGTTTTTGAGCATTAACAACAAGTACGGAGGTTCTGTCATCTTGGAGCTAGTTTGGAGTTGTCTAGTTGAGCTGGGGCTGTTAATTGAACCAAAAGCTTAAGGAAGTGGACCAACAAGACCCGTCAAGACCTCTTAACCCCATTGCATAACATAATATATGATAAATTTTCGCAATAGCTACTATTGTGAGCCTAGCTTTAAAAACCGGTACGGTCGAACAGAAAATCCGTCAAACGAGCCGGTTAGTTGCCTGAGATATCAAACCGGCCCACCAAATCTGATTCGTTGGTTAGTCAGGACTGACTGGGTACCAAATCAACTAGTTTTGGTACCAAACTGGTCGGTTTTGTACTTGACCAGCCGATTTTTGTTAAAAAAACGGCCGGTTAAGAAGCCAAATGGTTGGGCATGTTGATGGGACTCCCGGGTGGTTTTTGGAGGTGGTTTTTAGTAAACCCTCGTAGGTTCCCTTCTAAATCTGCCCCCCTCCCAGCTTATAAAAGGATGCTTAAGCTCCTATTTCCCTCACACATTTTTCTAGTGTTTGTGTGCATATGAGAGCTTGGACAGTTCTGCAACAACATTGAGATTTTGAGCATGAACAACAAGTATGGAGGTTCTGTCATCTTGGAGCTAGTTTGGAGTTGTCTGGTTGATTTGGGGCTGTTAATTGAACCAAGAGCTTACGGAAGTGGACCAACAAGACCAAGCATGGCACACGTTGACTCGAGGGAAGCAATAGTCGTGCAGCTTGGAAAACTTGTGCTTCTAGTTCTGATAGGCCTAGTGATGTTGCTCATGCTACTACTACCACTGGTATTAAATTTGGAGAGGGGTTTGAGGAGTCCTCAAACTCTGAGCTAGATGATGCTTATGTAGCTCCTGTGTTTAGTAATGGTGATGAGTTTGATGATAGGCCTAGTGATGTTGCTCATGCTACTACTAGCACTGGTATTGAGTTTGGAGAGGAGTTTGAGGAGTCCTCAAGACTCTGAGCTAGGTGATGCTTATGTAGCTCCTGGTGATGACCCGTGTTTAGTAATGGTGATGAGTTTGATGAGTAATCATGTCAATCAGCGATTTGTAGTAGTCTAGTGGCCCAGTAGCTTGAGTTGTAGCATTGTTTTTGGACTCGAGGCCATTTAGAGCCTCATTGTAGCATTGTTTTGGGACTCTAGAAGCCATTTAGAGCCTCACTGGTTATGTATTTTGTCAATGATATCATTGATATGTATTGCACTAGGTGCGATTTTGATATATGCAACCTCACATGGTATATAGAGGAGAAGACTTTCATATTTTATCTCTAATGGTTTAATGGTTTGGAATCATGGTTTGTAATCTCAAAAATATTTTTTTCATTAAAATTAATTATTTTATGTATTTATTCCAATTCCGGTTTATTGAATCCAGTTCGATCCGGTTTGATCTGGTTCCGGTTCGAATCACGGTTAGATAGGCGGCCAGTTTGAAACCCGGTTCCAGTTTTTAAAATTATGATTGTGAGGGTTATGTATCTTGAAAAAAATGAAAAAATAGGACCCCAAGTTCAGCTAGCAGATGTTTCTGGGCCAAGTAAAGTTAACCCAACGGCATCTGCATTGAAAGAACGTGAGCTCTGGATTAAAATGTGAAACAGGCATTGTAATTATGTGCAGAGAACACACATGCAGTCTGAATCTTTGCAGCAGGTATTACCTATTTCGGATTGATACAGCTTTAGAACATTGCATGCAGAACTTGAAAGAGATCGGATGCAATTAAATTAGTAAATTAATTCAAGCATATAAATATTTAGGCTATTTAGCCTTCTAGCAATATATAGAATCAAGGAGTCTCAAAACCTAATGCCCGGCATATTTTCTCTCTTGGAGACTAGAACAATTTTGCCCATCCGGTGTGGTATATTTGCTGGTCAGCAAACACACGTCATTCAATCCCTATTAACAAACCCCACTCTACAGAGCACAATATATGGCTATAAGCATGCTACTGAAATTATTACATGCACTCTCATGGCAAAGAAATAATATCAAATTCACATGGATGAAAGAGCGTTCACATCTATGCTACCTATATTTTATATGCAAAATAAGACCCATACAGGTTTGCTTGGGAAATAGATTGTAGTGTATTTGTAAAATACTCAATCCAAACTGCAACGTTCATGTTGCAGAGAGTTCTCAGATGTGCTAAGCATCGCAAAGTCAACTACTCAGTGCAATCACTATGTTATTCCCTTGCTACGACTCCTCAAATGCAGATTAGTTATTTACATCAAGAAAAATACTTTCTGACAGTTGCTCATGGCCAGAAAGCAAAAGCACATTCAAAAAACAATGCATCTAACATAATCCAAAGGAGATTATATGATGCTCAGAACACACTCCATACCTTTGTGTAGGTGAATGTCAACTTTGAGATGAAAATTACTTCCAGAACATTACCCATAAACCATGCCATCTCATATCCTTCTACATGCTAAATCATTGCTCCAGAAATCATTTCTCTTGTGATTTAAAAAACAGGCACGAGTGACAGGGAAACCCCTTCTATGTACACATTTATGAAAAAACTGTACACATGGACAATCTTGTTCCGTAGTACAAATAACTTCAAAAGGATGGTCAGAGCATTAAAGTGGAAAAGTACTGTTCAAAGTCTTTATCAATGGTTGGGGGTCTTGAACCCGTGTGTGCATCTGCAAAAGATAAGAATATCTGTGGTTACCATCAAAGTTTTAAGCACAACAACCAATTGGCAATAATACTGAATGAAGGACAATTGTTGCAGTGGGATTCAAAAGCACTTCAGCTTGTAACTTATATGAATATCCCCAAATAAGAATAAGAGTCTTTTACCTTGGTTCTGAGTTACACGCCCAGATGAGAGAACAAATAATGGTAATGTCTCACCTGTGTCAGGCATTATATCTGTGTCTAGAGTCTGGGAACTTTCGAAATAGGCTTCTCTATTAGCATCTTGTTCTTCATAAATGTCTGTGTATGTGATTGCAGCCTTGGTGCTTCCATATTGAGCAATAGTGTTTTCTGGATTGCAAACTGAAGCATTTCGCCCGGTGCAAGTTCCAATTGAGGAATGTGTGTCACCTAACAATGCCAATTGTGCATGTTCCCTTGGGCAACCTCCATGTTTATCACTTGTACTTCCAGAACCAAATTCAAATGATTTTAGAGCTTTGTGCCTCTTCACTATGGAAGGCTTGTAGGCTGAGACTGTAGATACCCCAGAATCTGTTCCAGTGCCATCTTTTTCAAGTAAACCCACTGCATGACATTCATTTACTTGTACTGCACTTTTTCTGCTGGAGAATCTATTAAACTGATTATTTTTCGGAAAAGATCGATGACTATATGAATTCTCTTTTTCAAAAATGAACTCCTCTAAACTTCCACAAAGACGGTCCGAGTCATCTGATGTAATTTTCTCATTTGCTTGACAATCTAAATAATGTGGTGAACCTTGAAAATGATCACGTCCAACAACAAATGTAGTTGAATGGCCTGCCGAACTGTATGAATGGCTGCCTGGAGGATGACAAGATTGATTGCCTGGAAGAACACAAGCTTGATTGGGAATACAGGAAGTTTCACAATGTATATGTTTGGAATATTCAGAAATGCAAGAATTCCCAGTTGGACAAGATGAAGATGTTTCGTCTGCAGGGAGCAAACCACACTGCAATAAATATTTGCTAGATTTCACATCGAAAAAAAACTTGTAATGACAACATCTTCAGCTTCGATTTTCCTGGCAATATTGCCACCAGCATATCACATAATTGAACATCGACATACATATCTAATTTCACACTGTTAAATGTCAAAACATTGCTCACATTCATGACAGCTGGATCCACCATACCACCTTCTTGTCCAAACTACTTAACACAATAGAAACTTCTTTGTACATCTCTATCTTTATCAGTACAACAACCAAGCAAAAGGCTTTCACCCTCAGAATTACCTGTATTCAATCTAAACTTATGTTTTGCAAACGGTAAGTTCAGCTGCTCTTCCAATTTGCGTTTCTTACTTAACTCCCCAGAGAGAAAAGCTACCGCATTGCTGTAATTTCTGAAAGAAAGTGACGAAATGAGCAAATTGCAATAGATCTGTTGTCATCAAACCTGAATAACAATTTGGGTATATTACCAATATATATCAACAAAGGAATGCTAGATACATATATAAGGGGAAAGTAATAATTACATATAAGTTAATAGGCACAAATTGCTGTCTCTTACTCTATTGGATTAAAAATGAGATAAGTTGATTACTTTTACTCAATAGGAAGTGGAATATTAAGCAGCCACAGATATTGTTCAAAACTGAGACATGGTTTTCCTTGCGTTATTTGTTTCTGTGTCCCTCTCAAAAGACATAGCGGATGCTTGGACAGGGATTTCAACAAAGACAAATTTAAACATCTCCTCTACCAAAGTAGTCATGAATAGTGACTTCAATTTATAATAGAACCGCTAGTGATTATTGCAATTAACATGTCAGTGCTTTGAGGATACAGCTTGATTAATTCAAGACATCACCTTGAAATTTTATGGACTTCAATGGAAATGGCAAACTAACTTAAACTGTTCTAAAATAGTAGGCAGGTCATCGCACGCTTTTTTTGAACACTAATGGAATCTTTTATATGATTAAATTTCAAAAGCAAAACTCTAAATATTCCTTCTCTTGGTAAAGAAAGAAAGAAATTATGAATGTCTACTGATGACCAAAATAGGTTAATATGACTCGAAAATACAGCAAATAAATGAAATGAAATGAAATGTGGAGTGCCTCGGGCATCTCCTCCCGAAAGTAAAAATAAAGTAAATGAATAAAATAGAAACTATACTATCATGGCAGAATGGGAGTAGATCCATAATGGATACGCCCATCTATACTAAAGTACATCCTGAAGGTTAAGACAGTCAAAAGGAAAACAAGTGACGCCATAGAAGAAACAGAGCTGGCCAGATCGAAAACAGAGCTGAAATGCAAGAGCTCCCCCAATCTGTGTCTAGTCTGAGTCGTCTATAGATCAATCTATTACTGTGAAACAATGTTGAACGAGTTTCCAATGTCGGAGGGTTGGGAGAGGGTATATGAGTATCTAGTATGGCTAGAAGTTCACCTAAATTTACAGGAAATGTCAATAATATATATTTTAAATTTTTTAAATTATATTAAAAATTATAAATATATAATATTGTGTTTAAATTATTATATATATATATATATATATATATATATATATAAAAGCTCTACTAATATGTAATATATCTTATACAAAATACTAAAATTCATATTTGTCTAAGCGTTTCGAACCATCCAACGTGGTTCATCGCCAGGACAGATTGGAGAATCAGATCATGCATCGGATTAAATAGAGAGAGTTTGATGAGAGACAATTCATTTCAACAGCTAGAAAAATGTGTTAATTTTGACTGAACAAAAATATTAATTAATAAAGTGATATTTTAATAAATTAATATTAAATTAAGTAGTTAAAAATAAAAATTAAATAGAGAAAGGGAAGAAGAGACAATTAATTCCAACAGCTAGAATGTAATGGAGTTGTCTTTAGTGCGACTTTTTAGACTTTCCGCTGTTGGAATCTGGCGGAAAATTTTGAGGTGAAATCTTGATTTGTGTTATTTAAACTGATTTTTTTAATGTATGTATGGATTCAGCACCCTGTAAAACCCCTAGGGCACTTCAATTGTGTAGGGGTTACCCATCAAGCTTGTGATTTCAATAAATTCCTGCCAGATTTTAGAGAAATTAGACCAGAAAAACCCACCCAAAAAGCTTCCTAAAAATCTCACTAGAAACAACTCGGAACTAATGGTTAATGAACTTAAATATTTATTAATAAAGATATTTTAATAAAATTAAATCATTAATATAAAAATATAAAATTACAAAAATAGAGTAAATTATTAAATAACTAACCCAATAAAGGGGATCAAATTAGATCAAAGTTAACTAACAAAGAATCAAGGGAATAAATGAGGATGGGAATTAACAACTAACCAAACAGGAAAAATCAATATAAATACCAACCAGTTCTTTAACTAGTGGAGATCAAAAGGAGAAAAATGAATAAATAAATAAATAAATAAATAAAAATAATAATAATAATAATAACCAAATAAAAATAGACACCTACATAAATAAATGAAAGAATCAATGAAAATGAAATAAAAATGCTAAGAGGAAAGGGCAAGGACCCAACCACTACTAATTTTCCAGCCATCATTCTTGTTTAGATTACTTGGTCTCCTTTCAATCTCTATGACCTCCCTACACTTTCAATGATGAAAACGATCAATCCTTGCAATGACCCAGGCCTCTTCAATGCAGATGTGATGTTTTGTCTTTTCCACATGTTCTGCCAAAGTTGAGGAGCGGGTCCTCCCATGCTTGATGTCGGTTGCATGCTCATGAATCCTTTGATTTATTAAGCGGCCAATTTCACCATTGTAGGGTGTTCTGCAAAAACATGGGATAACATAAACACCTTTCATATCCTTTGGGTCCACTGGGTCTTTTACAGATTTTAAGAAGCTTAGAATAGTGTTTAAGGGCCTAAAAGTCGAAGGAACCTTATGTTTCTTCAGGATCGTCGCAATCCTATCTATGGTCCCTTAGATAAAAGGAAGATGCACCCCTGAAATCCGATCTTTGGGGTCTTTTTTCAACATAGGGTCTTTGCTATCTTTAAGGAAAGCTTTAAGACCTTGGTGCCTACTATATCCATTATTATTGAAAACATTAATTTGATGTGGTTTCTCATTAGTAAGGTTGTTTTTGTCATTCTCAATGCACGAGAAGCTAAAGTTTCGAGAACACCCATCTTTTGAGCAGGAAAATCTATAAAAGACCCAATGGACCCCAAGGATATGAAAAAGGTTTATGTTATCTCATGTTCTCGCGGAACACCCTACATTGGTGAAAATGGTCGCTCAATAAATCACATGATTCATGAGCACACAGCGGACATCAAACGTGGGAGGACCCGCTCCTCAACTTTGGCAAAACATGCAGAAAAGACAACATCACATCCACGTTGAAGAGGCTCGGGTCATTGCAAGGATTGATCATTTTCATCACCAAAAGTTTATGGAGGCCATAGAAATTGAAAGGAGGCCAAGTAGTCTAAACAAGGATGATGACTAGAAAATTAGCAGTTGTTGGGTCCCTACCAGTGAAACAGGAATCGCCGATTCTGGCGATTAATCGCGAGTCGTAATCGGGTCGGCGTTGAAACGAGTCATTTTGAAACTTTGCGAGTCAACTCGCGTTGACCGAGTTTGACTCGTGTTCAACGCGAGTTTGACTCGTGAGTCTTGCGATTAAACCGATTAATCGTCGGTTTCCCGACTCCCGCCAGTTTTCATTTCCGTGTCCCGCCGTTCGGTTTAGGTTTACGGGGTTGTTTATTATTAATACAGCCGCAGACAACCGCGCAGCCATTCCAGTTCCACAGCCGCAGACAACCGCGCAACCATTCCACTACGTCGCAGACTCCAGCGCTTCCACGAGGCAGTCGACACTGAGCACTTGCTAACCTGCTGATTTCATTGGTTATTTAGTGGGATACTGCAGGACAGGAGCGATTCAGGACCATAACAAGCAGCTATTACCGTGGAGCTCACGGAATCATTGTAAGCAACAGTGAACTGTATTTGGTATTAGATCTTTCAAACACTGCAATCGTGCGACGTGTATAAAGTTATGTGATCATGTTCTTTGGTTCTTGATTAATCTGCCTATTCTTTTTCATACCTACAGACTCCAAAGTTGTGCTAACTGCTATGTTCCCTGTGCCTTGTAATCAACTGAATTTTTAAGGAAATTAAACGTGACTAGAATAGTGATCGAGGTTCAATCATTTCATAATTCCACTCTGGATGCTATGCTAACACCTGTGTGCTCCATCTTTATCACGTCATATCTGTCCTTTCTTGATCAATTCATCTGCACCCATGACCCGCTCCTTCCCATATGGGGATATTTAGATTTGTTTGTTGACCTACGGAACTTCTGCTCACTTTTAAGCTCCCTTTTATATTTTGTATAACTGAGTTAAGTCAGTTTTTTGGCCCTGACATTTGCTTCTGTGGCAACAACTAACTTGATATCTAGAGCGACGTTAGGGAGTTGGGTGGAAGACACACAACATGTGGAACTAAAAGATATCATAGCTTTTTAGGGGAGAGTTCACGTTTTATACTGTTTTACTCCTAGAAATTGTCTCTGAGTTTTCATTATTAAAGCTTCTTGTGCTGAAATGTTCAACTTCGGCAAGTGATATGCAGACAAATCTCATAATGTGTCGGTGTGAAGGCAAATGTAGATTTGGAAACTGTACTAGAGGTTTAATTCCATGGTTTTCAGTCCATCGTTTGTCTGACTGTAGCATGTTCTTTCATATTCTCAATCATCTCTAAGCTAACATTTATCAAAATTCAAAACAGATTCCAGTGATGGCCTTTGAAAATATTTTCATAGATCTAGGTTTCAATAATGTTCCAATATTTAGCTTCTTCCATTAAACAGCGCTTGAGATAGAAACAATCTATAAGTTCTTGCGAATAGAGAAACATTGAAATTTCATTATTGTTAGATTTCTTAATAATGTACAGTAATGCTCAATTTGTTTATCGTGGAAATAATTTTCATAATGCCACAACTAGGGTGTGGTTGGAGTAGTAATATTGTCCAAGTTTTCCGAGGGTCAGATTGTGTATGTGAACTTGTGAAGCCATTTTCCTTTTAGGATGCTAATGAAACGCATCAATGTCATATCATGCAACATCACACGATGACCTTTGGCATCAGTTACATCTAAATTTTTCTGTTTGCGGTACATTTGTACACATGGACAGCGGTTTTCAAAATTCAGACATTGGCTTGTTGAACTAGACTTGGCATCATCAGATACATATTTTGGTCAGTTTGTGCAAAAATCCAATTTTAGGTACTCACATATAGTAGCCCTTAACATATGGTAATTATGTTGTTCAAGTCAATTGATGTAATAGAGGCAGACGGCAAAGTCCTGTTTTAGTTTAACAATAAGAGTACGAGAGAGTTCATTGAGTTCTTCATTTAATTTTTTAAATTTCTAGCATATTTTATATTTTATTATTTTTGGATCATTTTTAAATTTGTTTTTTTGTTGTCTTTCACAGGAGCCACAAATTAAATAGAAGCCAGACTCCAAATCTTAACAGAAGCCACAAATTAAACACAAGTTCAAAGCAACAACAATGCCGAGTGAGAAGGACTTTGCTTGGGCTTATTGTGACAAGATTCCCGGAAAATCCTTGCTCCTTAATAAATTTTGCAAAAAGGAATGTAGTGGAGGCATTTATAGATTCAAGTTCCACCTTGCAAAAATACCTGGCCATGATATAAGTCTTTGTGGCAAGGTTGACGACAATGTCAAATACCAAGCAGCCTTGGCCCTTGATATGTTAGAGCAGCATAATGCCAAGAAAGCAAAGCAAAATGCTGAAATAGGAACTGTTGGAGTTGATACTTTTTCTACCACTAGCCCCATGTCGCCTCAATCTGTTGAATCCTCAATGCCGTTCCCAAGTTTTCCACACGTCTCCAAGGCCAAGTCAAACTCAAAGCCATGCAAGTCCTTCAACTCCTTCCTTCAACACTGGAGGTGGAAACATAAACACCTTTTTTGCTCCCCGCACAAAACCCGATTCCCAACCTACCTTGGATGGCACTGGTTGGAAAAAAAA
>APFE031158733.1:24147-68141 GCA_000404065.3 Pinus taeda | reverse complement strand
GATGAACGAAACTCAGCTAGCACAAGCATGACATCTTCAACACTCTCTAACAACATATCTGTCCTAAGGCTCTCTGATTTAGGGGCTTTGAACCCTGGACCTACAACAGCAATTGCATCAATCATAGCTTGCCAATAAGGACTTCTGGCACAGTGGAAAGGTATGTCAGAATAGTACCAAAAGTTAGCAATGGCCTTCCTTGCCTGACTATAGATATTTTTTTTCCAACCAATGCCATCCAAGGTAGGTTGGGAACCGGGTTTTGTGCGGGGAGCAAAAAAGGTGTTTATGTTTCCACCTCCAGTGTTGAAGGAAGGAGTTGAAGGACTCGGGTGGCTTTGAGTTTGACTTGGCCTTGGAGGCATGTGTGGAAAACTTGGGAACGACATTGAGGATTCAACAAATTGAGGTGACATGGGGCTAGTGGTAGAAAAAGTATCAACTCCAACAGTTCCTATTTCAGCATTTTGCTTTGCTCTCTTGGCATTATGCTGCTCTAACATATCAAGGGCCAAGGCTGCTTGGTATTTGACATTGTCGTCAACCTTGCCACAAAGACTTATATCATGGCCAGGTATTTTTGCAAGGTGGAACTTGAATCTATAAATGCCTCCACTACATTCCTTTTTGCAAAATTTACAAAGGAGAAAGGATTTTCCGGGAATCTTGTCACAATAAGCCCAAGCAAAGTCCTTCTCTCTCGGCAATGTTGTTGCTTTGAACTTGTGTTTAATTTGTGGCTTCTGTTAAGATTTGGAGTCTGGCTTCTATTTAATTTGTGGCTCCTGTGAAAGACAACAAAAAATCAAATTTAAAAATGATCCAAAAATAATAAAATTTAAAATATGCTAGAAATTTAAAAAATTAAATGAAGAACTCAATGAACTCTCTCGTACTCTTATTGTTAAACTAAAACAGGACTTTGTCGTCTACCTCTATTACATCAGTTGACTTGAACAGCATAATCACCATATGTTAAGGGCTACTATATGTGAGTACCTAAAATTGGATTTTTGCACAAACTGACCAAAATATGTATTTGATGATGCCAAGTCTGGTTCAACAAGCCAATGTCTGAATTTTGAAAACCGCTGTCCATGTGTACAAATGTACCACAAACAGAAAAATTTAGATGTAACTGATGCCAAAGGTCATCATGTGATGTTGCATGATATGACATTGATGTGTTTCATCAGCATCCTAAAAGGAAAATGGCTTCACAAGTTCACATACACAATCTGACCCTCGAAAAACTTGGACAATATTACTACTCCAACCACACCCTAGTTGTGGCATTATGAAAATTATTTCCACGATAAACAAATTGAGCATTACTGTACATTATTAAGAAATCTAACAATAATGAAAGTTCAATGTTTCTCTATTCGCAAGAACTTATAGATTGTTTCTATCTCAAGAACTGTTTAATGGAAGAAGCTAAATATTGGAACATTATTGAAACCTAGATCTATGAAAATATTTTCAAAGGCCATTACTGGAATCTGTTCTGAATTTTGATAAATGTTAGCTTAGAGATGATTGAGAATATGAAAGAACATGCTACAGTCAGACAAACGATGCACTGAAAACCATGGAATTAAACCTCTAGTACAATTTCCAAATCTACATTTGCCTTCACACCAACAAATTATGAGATTTGTCTGCATATCACTTGCCGAAGCTGAACATTTCAGCACAAGAAGCTTTAATAATGAAAACTCAGAGACAATTTCTAGGAGTAAAACAGTATAAAACGTGAACTCTCCCCTAGAAAGCTATGATATCTTTTAGTTCCACATGTTGTATGTCTTCCACCCAACTCCCTAACGTTGCTCTAGATATCAAGTTAGTTGTTGCCACATAAGCAAATGTCAGGGCCAAAAAACTGACTTAACTCAATTATACAAAATATAAAAGGGAGCTTAAAAGTGAGCAGAAGTTCCGTAGGTCAACAAACAAATCTAAATATCCCCATATGGAAAGGAGTGGGCCATGGGTGCAGATGAATTGATCAAGAAAGGCCAGATATGACGTGATAAAGATGGAGCACACAGGTGTTAGCATAGCATCCAGAGTGGAATTATGAAATGATTGAACCTCGATCACTATTCTAGTCACGTGTAATTTCCTTAAAAATTCAGTTGATTACAAGGCACAGGGAACATAGCAGTTAGCACAACTCTGGAGTCTCTAGGTATGAAAAAGAATAGGTAGATTAATCAAGAACCAAAGAACATGATCACATAACTTTATACACGTCGCACGATTGCAGTGTCTGAAAGATCTAATACCAAATACAGTTCACTGTTGCTTACAATGATTCTGTGAGCTCCACGGTAATAGCTGCTTGTTATGGTCCTGAATCGCTCCTGTCCTGTAGTATCCCACTAAATAACCAATGAAATCAGCAGGTTAGCAAGTGCTCAGTATCGACTGCCTCGTGGAAGCGCTGGAGTCTGCGACGTAGTGGAATTGCTGCACTGTTGTCTGCGGCTGTGGAACTGGAATGGCTGCGCGGTTGTCTGCGGCTGTATTAATAATAAACAACCCCGTAAACCTAAACCGAATGGCGGGACGGGGAAATGAAAACTGGCGGGAGTCGGGAAACCGGCAATTAATCGGTTTAATCGCAAGACTCGCGAGTCAAACTCGCGTTGACCATGAGTCAAACTCGGTCAACGCGACTCGCAAAGTTTCAAAACGACTCGTTTCAGCGCCGACCCGATTATGACTCGCGATTAATCGCCGGAATCGGCGATTCCTGTTTCACTACAAATATCCTCTTTCAAGAGATAATAGAGCCCGATTTATGTATCCTTATTTACTCTCCAGATTTCAAGATTTTTGCCAAATCCTGTAGCAGCTTGCCTACTCAAGAAATCAAGTTAATTGCAGAAGCTCTGACAATCAGCGAGTTTAAGTTCTTATCAGATGGAGCATGTTCCAGGTGTGTCCTTCGCAATGGCATTGTAAAATTTGGGAAATTTGCTCATAAACAATATCAGACTTTGCCTTGTTAAACAACGATTTTTCAGAGAACAAGCTATGTTTATTGCTGATCCATCTCTGCTGTAGAAGACTGATTTTAATGGCTGAAGATCTATTATTTAAAGGCTGATATTCCATTTATACACTGCTGTAATGCTACCAGGTTCCACCATTTTGACCTTCACTACATCTATTGGCGTCTAGTTAATTGCATGGCTGTTTATGCTCAGAAATTTTCATAATTTTAAGTTGTAACAACAGTAAAAGTCTAATTCTTAGTTTATAAATGAGTTGTCTAGTTATTTGAAGCATTTTCCCATTGCTGCAATGACCACTGTCCATGTCACTTGAGAGAAAATATAAAACCAACATCTACAGCAGTTGTCTTTCAACTATTTGATAAAATACCTCAATTAAGACTCATTGAAACTCAACTAAAAACTCAGAAATTTTAAGAGAAAATTGAGTATATTTGAGTTGGGAATATTACATCTACATCGACACTTTGCAATCCTTTCCGATGTATCAAAAGAACCCGGTTTATGATTTCAAAATCTCGGGTTCTTTCAAGAAGAACCGGGTTCTTCAGGGTTCTTTACAGAGGTACCCGTTCCAGCACCCGGAACGTGGGGATGGGAACCCGGGACGGGTTCGAGAACCCCACACCTGGGTTCGGGAACCCGTGCAACATAGTTAAAAAGCATTCACTACCAATATACTCATTTGAGCCATCAGAGATTGTCATCTGCGTATTCTTCTCCTCATGATTGAATTTTCTCCTTTCATGCCATGGCATTCAAGGCGCAGATTCTGAGAATTTGTGTGTGTGTGTTGTTGAAACTTAAAAAGCACTCACTGCCAATATAATCATTTGAGCCACCAGAGATTGTCCTGTGTATTCTCCTCCTCCTCGTGACTGAACTTTCTCTTCACAATGGAAGTTATGGCTTCATTTAAAAACGTGAAAGTTTGTGAACTTGTATATTAGTAAGGGAGGAAAAATTGGAACCAGCTTTTCTCTCGGAGAACTCAAGGAACAACTCCAAAAACATGGGGAAGAAAGAAGCCACTCCTATACAATGGTGAGATAGAAAGTCATGCTGTCCACAAAAAAAATTGAAAGCCGTCAAACCACCATGTTTTACATTACAACAAGAAGTCCAAATATTGGATGCTTTTTTCCAATATTTTTGAACCAAAAGCACATAGAAGCTCCCATGTATAGGGTACATTCTGCAAACAAGGCTTGAAATGGCCCCCCAAGAATGGGAATGCTCCCAAAAATCTCCTTACACTTTCAGTACCTTCTAAAAGGACCACTATAGCAGTGATACGGCCTATATGGCCTATTGTATTTACTGGTTCCTTCAACAATCTACTGCTATTTTCTCCTTGAATAAACTCTGCCCTCTTCCATCTCTCTTTTTGTCTTCCCGTGTATGTGGAATTGACCTCTCGTATCTTGTCCTATTTATGCTTTGTGAGAAGATAACCAATCTTCTCAATTCAATTCTAGCTGCCACCTATCTCAATATTGAGATGTATGATTCAGATTAAAATTTAATCTAAGTCATTAATGTTTTAGAACTTCTAAAACATTTTATTTAGGTTCTTAAAAATAGATGACTTTAGATGTATGATTCAGATTAAAATTTAATCTAAGTCATTAATGTTTTAGAACTTCTACAACATTTTATTTAGGTTCTTAAAAATAGATGACTTTACAACATTAGACTTCCATTTTACTTTCATTCTCAAAGTGATATTACAAGATATAATTATTTCCCACTTTTCTTAAGCGATCACTAATTAAATGTCTTGAACCACTTCCTACACATTCACACAACTTGTGCAAGAAATACCAGCTTGAGCTACATTTCTCAACACTCCTCAGCAAGGAAGGAATTCTGCACCAATCCAAGTTCATCTCTAAATGCTTCAAATTTCCCTTTTGCTAAGGGCTTCCTCAAAATTTCAACTTCCTGGTGATTTGTGGGAATACACTGGAGCTTCACTGCTCCCTTCTAAATCTTATCTCATATGAAATGATATTTGACTCTATGTGCATGGGCTTGTCATGAAACACTAAATTATTAAAAAGTGGATACAACTCTGATTTATCACAGTAAATGGCTGTTGGGTCAAATTGGCACATAAATCTGCACCATAGTAAAGCGTTGACTCCAAGACTTGTAGCAACAAAATGAAGTGATAACTAATAAGCAATCAACACAGAGGTCACTAACTAATTGCCTCTCTGTTCGGATTGGTGCTTTTCCAATCTCAAGGAGGGTCCCTAGTTTGTCATGTGCTGAAAATCAGCTAAAAATCTGCAAATCAATAAGATAAATCAGCACATAATATGGATCCTTGACATGTAATCAGGGATCCAAGGATAAAAATGAGTGATTAATTTGAAATAAATTTAAGAATTTTAATCAATTATTAGCAAAAATATGGAAGAAGAGGAGAGTGCACTCTAAGTGATTGATAAAATCAGATTAGAGGCAACACGATCTATATCACCATACAGAACATGAAATATTTATCCATGAGCCTAGAAGCTAGAAGAAAAGCATGTTAAAACTCTATCTTTATATTCACCAAGAGATTAGTTGCATCATAGAGACAAAATACAAGATATATTGCGATAAAATGCTCTGCATAAAGTAATAGATAGGGAAAAAAGGAGAGTAATGGAAATGAAGCTCTACTGACTACTCTCAAGAAAGCTCTGATAAAACATGGCCACTGGACCTCACTTTATAGAACTCTCCACCTAAAGGAGACACCAACCTCATGCAACACTCCTTGGTTAACTCATGATGAAGTGGGGTGAAGTGAATGAGGTCTCATGCACCTTGTTAAAGGTAAGGAGTGGAGTGAACTCAAAAAAGTCCAAATTGAACTCTTCCATGCGCCTTGTTAGAAGTGAAGTCAAGAGAGGTGAAATGGAGCTAAACTCGTGCATTCTCCTTGAGTTCTTCATGCACTCTCTCTAGTGGAACAGCATGAAGAGAGAGAAAGAGAAAACCATGTGCTCTAGTTCAACTCCTTCATGCACTTTGAGTAAGGCAGAGTGAAGTGGACAAGAGCCATGCATTCTCACCACTTAACTAAGGATAACTCACTCAAGTCTGACAAGGCAACCTCATGTAAGCTCATGTGCACTAAACTGAACTGAACTGTAGACAACACAACATGAGTAAGGTGGAGTGAACTCCAGTCCAACAAGGCATCCTAAGATGAGATGGTGCATTTGCTACATCACCACCATGTTACTAACATGTAGCACATGCAATTATTGCCAATTGTCACCCTGCATGGTGACCACCTACTATAAATATACATGCCAAAAAATAGCAACCCCACTAAAAATAGAAGATGAAAACATCTTAAACTGCTAAGCAATTCCCGCGAGATATAGTATGCCTAAATATAGCCACTGCTAAAAATAGAAAGATATCACATGTCAACAAAATCATGTTCATCGGATTTGATTTTCTACAAGAAACTCGAATATGTGCTCAAAATCACCATGCAAGCCCTAGGACCCCAACTGATAAAAAAAGCAATCTCTCGCATGTTGGCCCAAAATAGCTCATTGGTATTGTGAGTTTGCAAGGATCTCAAATATGCAATCACCTTTGACATGCAAGCCTTCAAACTCCAACTACTAAAAATAGCAACAATGTCCAAAACTAATGAAAGTCCTTGTGAAATGTCTGTAACTTTGAAATGAGCTCAAATCACTGAAAAATTCTATATCTAACCTCCATGAGAGCCATATCTGTGTTGTGTGGAAAAGGACCCTAACAACAAACTATGAAAGTTGACCTTAAACGCCAGCCTAAATAAAATTGGCTAGCTATCAACCCTCCATTTTCAAGGGATTAGCAAGTCCAACTCCTGATCAAGCTATCTTGCAAATAACTTGCAAAGCCAAATGGGCTCACAACTATAAGTATTGGTTGGAAAATATTCTACCTCTACTAAGCTAAGTGTCATGGAAGTATGCTTCTTGTTGAACCAGGATATCATCATTGATACAACTAAACACAACACCTTGGGTGCTCTTCCTATCTATTGCACTACCTACCCAATATAAATCTAAATACCCTTGCAACTTTACTTCACCATCTCCAAGATATTTCAAACCATACTCCATTATGTTCATACATGTTTTGCTGCTACACAATGCTCCTACCTAGGTTCCACCATGAATCGAGTCAAGGTGTTCAAGCAAAACATTTATCTAGTCTAGTATTAACTAAATACATCAAGGAACTTATCAACTACCTATACAACTTGGGGTCCACCAACTTTGAATCTGGCATTGTCACCTTCTTTAGATTAGTGGCCAAGGTGTGGCCATAGGTTTGTGATCCTCCATCCAAAACCTCTCAAGGGTCTCCACTACATATCATTTATGCCTAGGAGAAATATCCCCTAGTTTTTGTCAAACCTCCAACCTCAAGAAGTAATGCATCATATCAATGTCCTCCATATCAAACTAAATGACCATGTTTGATTTGCACCCTGCAATGAGCTAACACCAAAATGAGCAATTCAGTGCCATCAAATATATAATATAAGTTGGGATCTGCTTCACTTTTGATGAAATACCATGGGACTCTTGCCCATTTACCCCAAAGCCCTAACGCTACTCTATGTACACTTCTTCCTTAATGATCCCATTAAGGAAAGTTGTCTTTACATCCATCTAATATTTCCTCCATCTCATAAATGTAACTAAGGACCCTTCATAGTTCTCTTTCTCTTTCTAGAAGGACCCTCTTGCCATGAACCTCACCTTGAACTTTTTAATGTTGTCATCCATTGCATGCTTGATCTTATAGAACCACTTGGATATAACTACTAACATCCCCTTTGGCATTGGCACTATGTTCCTTGTACTCCTCCATCATGGCATCCTGCCATCCTTAATTATTTATATGATTTGTCACCTAGTTAGAGAGGTTACTATACAAAATTTTTGCTTGTCCTATTTTGAACTATATTTTCAACTATATTTTCCCGCAGATCTGCACACATAAACTAGATATACTTGTGTAAAATGTGGCAAAATAAAATCAAAAACCAGATATATCAATTCCTTGGCTATGATAAAAAAACTAAGCTCTTTTTCTCCAAGGACTACTAGCTATGTACGATAATAAAAATTGCAGAAAGCTAGAGGCAAAAATAAAAGAGGACATTTTGTTAATTTTAAATAAGAGATGGTTGCCCCCAGGGATGTAGTTGAATTGGCGATCATCGTGATATGAAGATGTTGTGCAAGTTTGAGATTTGAGGTTCAAATCCCCTGATTTATGATATGGGTCATGCATGGGAGTGTGGATGGGTTCACCTAGAGGTTCTAGTGGTAGCAGTTGGAATCGACCATGTGTCACGCGAGTATGAGCCCAGCCCAGTTGTCGATTCCTCTAAACACAACAAAAGAATAGAGAAAAAAAAATGAAGAGATGGTTGAAGAGTGAGGCTTAACCTTTCTCTTTTTACCTTACTAAAATGTAGAGTTGCAATCACAATCCTTCCTTGTCAATTTTCCCTTTAGGCTACAGAGGGGTGAGGAGTTTGGGGTGAAAATATCCCACACTCTTAGCATTGGATTATCCACAGAAAGATCTAACTCACTAGTGTTGAGAAATCCAAAGAGTGGCAGTTAAACGATTTCTCTTATTATGACATTATCTTGTGATGTGTTTCATTATTATTATTTGTTCTTTTGAATTATCTTTTCTTATCATCAAGATTATTGCCAAGCAACAAATGGAAGAGAACACAAGATGTAGGCATGCTTCCAGGGCAAAACCCCACTCTAGGGGAAACCCAGTCAAAAATTCTTCCTTCAGTAGATTCAAGATGAGGTGACCAAGACCCTTACAAACTAGACTAGAGACTTCCTCCATCAAGTCATCCTTGTTTGTTCTTCCTTTCACTGTGTTTGCATACCAAGATCCATGTCATTGTGTTAGCACTAAATTCTTGTCATTTTCTTTCCACCGAGACATCATCATTGTAATACCACCGACACCTTATCATTGTAATGGCACTGAGACCTTATCATTGTAAGAGCACCGAACTGCACTGTGATACCACCGAAATGAAGTCACTGTAACAGCTTTGAACTAAGGTTACTATGATATCCCCAAACTGAAGTCAATGTAATAGCTCTGAACTAAGGTCACTATAATAGCACCGAACTGAAATGGCACCGAAACTGTGAGACTAAAATAGCACAGAGTCAATGTGAAATATCATCGAAATTTAGTCTCCACTGTAATCAGCATTCTATCTCAGAAAGGTATGTCGAGAATATCACTGAAGCTTATCTCTGTGGTTACCCGAAATTATCGCTGTAATTATTCCGAACTTCTATGGTGGTGTAATGCGCAGACCTTATACTCATATATATAGTTGTCTCCATGTGTAATAGGTCAACATGACTTCATTGAAGGGTTGTGTCTCCATATATGTTGAGGCCGACTTGAGTTCAGTTAAATGTAGTCGACTTGATGATGATCTATTTGAAGCCAATAGTAAGGAAACTTGATGGAGGAGTCTTTGACCAATCAACAAAATGACTTTGACCCAAATAAACAATCCTAAAGCCTACCATGGAGGCTTTAGCTATGATAATTGACCCAAGCATGAAACCCATGCCTTAACAAGTAAGTTCAATAATAATAAAAATTCTTTTTGCTTTTCTTTTGACAAATATATTACATTTTGACTTCAAGTACAATTATGAAGACCAGACCTAGTTACACTCTTCAACACTCCCTCTTAACTAGGGAGGTATTCATATTTACATATAATCATAGAGGTACATGGAAGATCTCAAAACACATCATCTCCAAAGAAGTTTAGGCATCACAATGCCATGGACTAAATTCCTGACCAAGGCAATCTATCCATTGGTCTCTCAACAATTTAGGCACCACAATGCCACAAACTAGATTCCTTACCAGGGCAATCTATCTGAGTGGGACTAAGATGGACTAAATCTTTCAGCCTCTCTAGATACCATCAAGCTTACTTGCTAACCATCAACCCAAGGATCTAGATGTGTATCTAAGGTCATAGCTCTATGACCAACACCACCCTCCCTACTTTGGGATCTAGACATCAACACAAAGTGTCGACCAGATGTCCTCCCAGGCAATGTTTCACTCACAAAGCCTCAACACCCCTTGATCCAGTAGATCAAGGACAAATCTCTCCGAATCAAACTGATCAATAACCAGTGTGCTATCAAAAACTTCGAGAGATTTACCTGTACAAACACAACCCCAATCAATAATATACTTTCACATGTTCATAAACAAATACAAACCTCCGAGGTCATTCTAGATGTTGCTTCTCAATTTATCGCAGTAAGACTATCAACTGAATCTTTGACAAGGGATTCCTCAATCAACTTTTCTTTCCTACATCACATGCAGCAACATATCCTCCAAAATGCATTCTCTAATCAAAACTATGATATCCCCTCCCTCTCAACCAAGGAGATTCCTTCTATCCAGGCTCCCTCTTAACCTCAGGAAGATCTCTTTTATCCAGGCTCCCTCTTAGAGAGATCAGCTTCTTCTTATGACATTGGAGAATCTTTCATGGCTTCCATCGTTCTTATCAAAGTCATGCTTATCATATCTTACAATCATCTTCACCATATTGAAGATGATGCGCCTGCACAACTTAGATAGCAAGTACAACCAAAACTATAGAAGCGTGAGGTTAGCCATATCAAAATCTTATAATAACGAAAGCATTGGACTTTACAAAAATAATCAACAAGAGACTATACTTCGATACTTCAGCTTCTTGCCCAAGTTTTGTTAAACCCTAAATCACATCAACAACTCAAAATATTAAACTCATCTAGGGTTTCAATATTCTTTCAACGATATGACAAGTTCTTTTATATAGAAAACCCTAGAAACAATTCAAACAAGTAATGTGTCTAACAATTATCAGAATTCATATGTTAAGACTCCTCACTAGGATTTCATGCATGAGCTTAAGCAATGATCACAGCTTAATCAACAACATAACTAGCTTCTACTAGAGTTTGATGTACATCCTAGATGTATCATTTACACAATCTCAACAATCACTATATAGATTCATAGATACCATATTGTCATATCACACATACTAGAGAATTTAACTACCACTAGGGTTTAGCTGCAAAACCCTATATTTCCCAAACAACATCATCCTAGAATATCAAACTTTGACTAGGGCTTGTTTCCAAACCCTAGGACTTATGACCACTAATAATTAGGTCAAGCACACATATCTAGGAATTCATTATCAGGCATAAGCACATGATATGTCAGGCAATACATTAGACATATACTAACCTAGACCAAACTAGGGATTCAACCAATGGACATATACCTAGGGTTTCATTCCTAGGACCTTACATAACAAGGGTTTTGCTTATAGACCTAACCAAACCCTAAAGATGTAAGGTTTCATAACATAACAAAGCAAACCCTACATTACCAAAACCATCAAAGGTTCGAGATTTCAGACAACATCATTCAACCCTAGCAAATTAGGGTTTTCATGATCATGACAAAAACCCCAAACATAACATTATCATCAAAAACTTCAAATAGCATTTCCGATAACCCTAAGAGGGTTAGGGCTTCACACATTAACATTAGCATACCCTTAAGTTAGGGTTTTCCAGAGAACCTGTCTAGGGTTCTATAAGAACAATCAAGGATGTAAGGAGGGTAGATTTATCAAGTGATGAATCACCTTAAACAAGAATCTTTATGATTCAAGACAACTAGACATAACGATGTTAGTAATGTAATGCAAATTACAAAATTAAGATGAACATACTTTTTATATTAAGAGAGTTTTTATAAGGTGTATAGTCTAAGATATACCTAGAGATTGATAAACCTTGGAAGGATTCCTTGAAGTGTCTTCTTTGTATTGAGCTATGATCTTTTATACCTCTAATACATACTTACAAGCAAAACACATGATACCAAGAACATGATTTAATTTCTCAAGTTAGATCTACATAATCATGGAGAATGGAATCCTATGATATTGAAAATCAAGTTATTCCTTCTTCCAATCAACATTAGGACTTTTGCTTGACATCCTAGATTACTTATTAGGATTAAGGTTGTTGCATGTTATCTAGGGACTACATTCTTTTTACCCTAGACTAACTATAAACTAGGACCATCTAAGATTAGATGTATTACAAATCTAAAAGCCTACCTTGTATTTACGTATCTATGATTAGATAGCTCATTAGACTCGTTGCAAGTGCATCTTGTTGAGTATGGAATACTTACTTGATTTCCTTACGCTGGTTCCTTGTGCTTGTACTTGATAGATCTTCATAGGCAGTTGTACCAAGTTCCATTCCTTCAACGAGTGGAAGATAGAATATTCTTTTTCACTGCTTTGACCTTATCATTGCTTTAGCACTTAGTGCTTCAACTCTAAACATATCACTGAGCCTGAATCCATCTTTGAAATCTATAGCAAAGTCATGACTGTGACTATGACTTCACCGAAAAACTATGAACCCAATTTCAAAAGTGATCAAGTTGTCTCATTGTAGCTTACATCATACTGTAATCCTCATTTACTTTTGAGATTATACGTACTCAATGATTGAACTTGTCTCCTCGTGATTTCATCGAAACTGATTCGAACTGTCTTGTTGAGGCTTGTACTTACCTTATACTTGTGGTACTAGATATCTCGAGTTCATCACTGCAACTTTTACGAATTCCTCACTGAAATTTGGTCGGAACTTCACCTGTTTTTGTGGATTATATCATTGTCCTGTGGAGCAAAGTTACATTTCTTCTAGTCTATGAGATCATCGAACCTCTCTCTGAAACTATTTGACTTTTTCACTATGAGATTTTTGTTGTTCTCGGTCTCTTTAAGATATATCGAAATCCTCCTTCAAGGTGTCTTGAAAGGACTGAACTAGCTCTCTGAAATTTTAATTTTATGAGCCCAGAGATGTCCTTAAGCTATGAACCTTTCACTGAGAATACTTCAAAGATGCATAAGTGATCTTCAAACTGCCTTTGATCATGAACTTAGTGCTAATACCATGTTGAGAAATCCAAAGTGTGGCAATTAAACGATTTCACTTATTATGACATTATCTTGGGATGTTTTTCATTATTATTATTTGTTCTTTTGAATTATATTTTCTTTTCATCAAGACTAATGCCAAGAAACAAATAGAAGAGAACACAAGATGTAGGCACACTACCAGTGCAAAACCCCACTCTAGGGAAAACCCGGTCAAAAATGCTTTCTTCAGTAGATTCAAGATGAGATGACCAAGAACCTTACAAACTAGACTAGAGACTTCCTCCATCAAGTCAATCCTTGTTTGTTCTTCCTTTCACTGTGTTTGCATACCAAGATCCATGTCAATGTGTTAGCACCAAATTCTTGTCACTGTCTTTTCACCTAGACATCATCATTGTAATACCACTGAGACCTTATCATTGTAATGGCACTGAGACCTTATCACTGTAAAAGCATCGAACCGAGGTCACTATGACACTACTAAACTAAAGTCACAATAATAGCTCTGAACTAAGGTTACTGTCATATCACCAAACTGAAGTCACTGTAATAGCTCTGAACTGAGGTCACTGTAATAGCACCAAACTGAAATGGCATCGAAACTGAGACTGAAATAGCACCGATTCACTGTGACATATCACCGAAATTTAGTCTCCACTGTAATCTGCATTCTATCTCAGAAAGGTATGCCGAGAATATCATTGAAGCTTGTCTTTGTGGTTATCCAAAATTATCTTTGTAATTAATCTGAACTTTTGTGGTGGTGTAATGCGAAGACCTTGTACTCATATATATAGTTGTCTCCATGTGTAATAGGTTGACATGACTTCGTTGAAGGGTTGTGTCTCCATATATGTTGAGGTCGACTTGAGTTCAATTAACTGTAGCCGACTTGATGATGATCTATTTGAAGCCGACTGTAAGGAAACTTGATGGAGGAGTCTTTGACCAATCAACAAAATGATTTTAACCCAAATAACAATCCTAAAGCCTACAATGGAGGCTTGACCTATGACAATTGACCCAAGCATGAAACCCATGCTTTAACAAGTTAATTCAATAATAATAATAAAATATTTTTGCTTTTCTTTTGACAAATATATTACATTTTGACTTCAAGTACAATTATGAAGACCGAACCTAGTTACATTCTTCAACAGCTAGGAGGACATACTCATTCGAGATGGCCCCAATCAAAATAGCAATGATTGTTGATAGCCCACAATTATGAATGGAGATTCCCCCTAGAGGGCTTATACGATACTTGGGAAAGTGTATTTTCAACAACTAACTAAGGGTGAGGTGAAAGCTTGGCCCTTGATCTCCCTTTCCATGTAATTGTTCATCCCTCAATAATCGTCGTCTTGATCTTGTGATGGAAGAAATATACCTATAAAAGCACAATGATAGAGATGAAAACTAAGAAAGAAGAGAATAAAAAAAATCAATTCAACATATAAAATGTCTTTTGCAAAATGGTTTCTTTGTATTATGGTATCAAATGATCTCAAAATCAACAACAATTTCTTGAGGAGATGTTAGTCTTTTGAAAAACTTTTCCTAACAACTAGTTGGACTCTTCCTCTAGTTAATTATTATTCTTTTTTCTTTTTTTCTAATCATGTACATGTTGGAGACTTAATAACTTTTAATTAAAATACTACATTACAATTCGTGAATTTCCCCCCAAAGGGGTCAAATTGACTCGACAATCCCTTTGGAGGTCCAAGTTCTAATGTCCCCTTCACTTATGGCTCGAAAGTTGGAGAATGGTCCAAGATGCTCCAACATTCTACTTGACTTTCCCAAATAGCTAGTTGAAGGCTCCCACATCTAGTTGACTTCACTTATAAGTTTATAACGGCTAGTAAACTTGACCTTGCCACCTTTTTGCTTGAACTCCAATGCCTTGATAAATTTGCGATTATGCCACATGGGTTTGTTGTAACTCGGGTTGATTTCATTTAGATCTTGCTTTGCTTGACCAATATATGCCCTGCATTGTCACATCACCACTACCCACCACATCACCATGCCCTATGTTCGATCTCTAACACCCTTGGGAACTCGTAAAAACTGAGACATGGGTTTTGTTATGCTTCTTTTGTAGACCAATTTTGACATATTGTATGTCAAATTCTGATGTGATTTGCCCTTGTGATGCCACTTGGAAACCTATCTTGCCACGTCATCATGCCCAAGTGGATTATCTCAAATGCCCTTAAGGATTTGAAAAATTGGAAACATGGGTTTCATTATATACAAGCATCATGAATTGACAGACTTTTAACAACTTTTAATTCGCCCCATGATCCTCTCATTGAGCAAACCACTTTTGACATAATCCATGTGAAAATCTATTCAATGCTCCCCTTGTTCTACCCCTAGAAAACATGTAACACTCGTTGCCCAACTTCGACTAGCCATAACTTGAGCATGCCTTTTCTAATTGAAGAAATTCCATGTGTCATGCCACTCTCTCACTGAATTGAACTATATGGTTGACTTTTTGACTTCCGAGACCACTTCACATTGGGAAACATGAACCAGCTTAGGAAGTGTTAAATGTTGTTAACTATGAGACTACCATGTATGAAAAAAAACTGAAAGAGACTACAGACTCATAACCACGTGGTAAGAAATAGGTGCACCTTAACACAGACTAAACTAGCCCATACACCAATGATCTCCCCTACAAAATCCCATAAACCAATACACAAGTTAAGCCCATGCAATGTCCTCTAGTCCTATCCAAAATGAAAGGAACAAGAAATGAACTCAAACGGACAAGACATGGTCCAACCAAAACAACAAAACATAAAAAACAAGTCAGACAATCCCTACAACCTGATCATCATCAACAACAGGCAATAGTCAGCGTTGCCATAAAGTTGTTAGCTATAACCCAACACAACAAATACATCACAAAGTCAATCAATTACCTGTACAAACGAAAGGATGAAGATGGCAAGAGCAGCAGAATTGGTTCAGTGCACAGGCGAAGTTCCTCTGCCCTGCGATTTGGACTCTCTGGGAACGCAAGGGAAGGGGATTAGATCTTCGCATAGCAGATCTGAAGAAAGACATCCATATCATGCCAAAATAGAGCATCTTCGACAGAGCCACGGTTTTTTGCATCGAATGAATGATCTCATATGGAATCAAAGCCATGCTTACAGATCAGGCCATTTCCTATTAAGATCGGTGCTCCCAAAAATTAGATATGCACTCGAAATGGCCATATCTGGACGTATATGCTCGATCTGGCTTCATCTTTTGCAGATCCGACGCATGTGAGATAAAAAGTAAAGGAGTCTTGCCCGAAAAGTCTAATAGACTTTCTTTACAAAGATGGGGATGCATAGACACCGATCTCTGTTTTATGAAGATCAATTGGATCTCCCTGGGAACAAATTTGCCTCCTTTAGCAGGGATAAGCTACAATATCCCAGATCTGGAGCATAATACTATAAATGGGCTTATTATTGGACTGATACTCCCAAATCAGAGACCCTCGTAGCAGATCTGGACTCAAGGAGGACAGTTCTGACTAATGCTCCACAATTTTGGGTTTTTCCCCAACTTGAGGATTGGGGTTTTCCACAGCATGAAGAATGGGGCACTAAGATGAAGATTCGCAGCATCAAAGGAGCAGAGGCAGCCTCAATACATTGTTTGAGGGGAGAGCGTCGTATAAGGGAGAGAGTCGTATAAGGCCACAGGTTATGGTTTACCTTGGGCCTGCTTATGGCGATTGTTGGTGGGTACCGCGACTCTGCAAGCTCAAAGTCCCAAATCTACAGCAAGCACTAACGATTGAACATGATCGCCACGAAGCGGTGATCAACCCACCTCTAGATCTTGAATTACCCACATCAGAAACACTCGAAGGAATGCAAATTACTCTCTTTATCAGATTTATGGAAGGGAATACTGTATGCATTAAGATTGGGAGCTGGGAGGAGATAAAAATCCTTAAACATAGGATACAAGAAAAGATGGCTATTCCAACTAGTAAACAAATCTTGATCCACGCAGGAAAAGTATTGCGGGAGGAATACAAGATAAAGGTATATAACATAGGTTGCGACTCAACTATCTTCCTCAACACAAGACTCCGTGGAGGCTGCGCTGGTACAAGCTCCAAAGAACCTACTTCCTTCAAAGATGCAGTAAAAGGGAAGATGGTGACTCAAATATAATCAGAACAACAAGCCACAACTCCTAGTGCCTACATCGTCGAGCAATCAACTCAGAACCCTACTTTAACAATTGTTATACCTGAGGTAAATGAGATACATGATGATTATATATCTAAAGCAGTGATATGCAAATTTAATGGGTTTTGGCCCAAGCCGGAAGCCCTACGCCAATGGATTTACTCCATATGGACAGAAAACTATGATATACACCTATGCTCAAAAGGCTTTTTCATTGTTATATTCTACATAGTCAAACACAAGGAATATGCATTGAAAAGGACCATGGTTTTGGTGTAATGTTGGTCTTTTCTTGACATCATGGTTTCCGGACTTTGATGCAAATACCATGGTGGTTTCCAAAATGCCTATGTGGGTAAAAATTATATAACCTCTACATTTTTGGCACATCAAAGTATTAGCAGGCATTTGTAATGCCCTTGGGAAATTCTTAAAAGTGGACAACGAGCGTCTTACCAAGGATATCTACACTTTTGCCAGAATCTGTGTGGAGGTTGATCTCAGTCAAGGCTTACCAGATCGCATTCTCTTATTCCACAACGAAAAGCAATGGTTCCAGCCCGTTGATTATGAGAACACGGATTTCAAATGTCGTATTTGTCACCAAATTAGTCATCTACAACGTGTTTTCCCACAAAACAAAAAAGACAGGAAACAAAGGCAACCACCAAAGCTGAAAGGATGGCAGTTTTCGGCCACTCCAGCAGAAGATATAGAAGAGGAAGAATACACAGAAACCACCACAAACAACACATTCCAAGAAGCAAAACTCCCCAGAAATATCACAGTCCTCAATACACAGTGTAGGAATTTACAGGGTAAGTTCCTCAGACAGAACACCAAAAGGACACCGCTCACAAACAGATCACAGATCAATACACCAGTATTTTGACGTGGTTAAAACCCTCAGAGAGGGAAACAGTCCACGGCCTGCGCCAACGTGGCTACTACAGGCAATTTATTAATAAAAGAATGAAAATTTACATAAGCTTCTCTCATGCGCGGTGAACCTACAAATGACCCTCCATGCGCTTTAAATAGAATTCATGGACCAATCGGGTGTCAAGCCACGGATCAAGTGTCGGTAATACCGAGGAGAGAATGAACCGTCGGATCACTACATATCGTGACCGTCGGATTGTAAGTTAACAAATGTACAACGGTAAAGAAACACACTTTACCTAACTCTATACTAGACCAAGTTTAACTTAACTATTTCCTATGTGTCAGAATATCCTAACATCCCCCCTTAAGAACAACTTGGGATAGGATTGAAGGATTTACAAATATGACACAATAGGAGAAGGAAGGAGGCACTAGAGCCTATCCCCCCTTAGTGACAACTTCCTGAACTCCAAGCATATATCGAAGTTTAGTGAACTTCGCCTCTGTGAGAGCCTTTGTGAAGATGTCTGCAACCTGATCATCTGTTGAACAATATTGCACTTCAAGAACATGGTCATGAATGAGCTTTCTGATGAAGTGCATGTGTAGTTCAATGTGTTTGCTGCGCTGATGCTGAACTGGATCTTTGCAAAGCTGAATGGCACTTTGATTATCACACCAAAGTGTAGTCGAATGCTGCTGCTCAAAGCCAAATTCTGATAGGATCTGACGAAGCCACAAGGCTTCCTTACTAGCTTCCACGGCACCACGATACTCTGCTTCTGCTGACGAAAGAGAAATGGCAGCCTGTTTCTTACAAGCCCATGTAATAGGTCCTGAACCAAGAGTGAAGACATAACCGGCAGTAGACTTCCGATCATCAGGGTCACCAGCCCAATCAGAATCAGTGAAACCAACTAATAGAGGAGTTGCTTTGGCACTGTAATGAATCCCAAACTGTATTGTACCTCGAACATAACGAAGTATTCTTTTAGCTGCTTTCCAATGAATTTCACGGGGGGTTGGCAAAAATGAGCAACAAGGCCAACAGCAAAAGAAAGGTCAGGACGAGTATGGGTTAAATACAAGAGTTTTCCTACAAGTTGACGGTATAAGGTAGCATCAACTTCAGGATAAGTACAAGAGACTGAAAGTTTGACTCCAGACTGAAAGGGAGAAGGGGCTGGCTTACATTCTTCCATATGAAAATGACGAAGAATATCACAAGCATACTTGGACTGGGAAAGGGAAATACCCTCCTTGGATTGCAAGACTTGAAGACCGAGAAAATAGTGTAAGTGTCCTAAGTCTGTCATTTCAAAATTTTTTTTAAGGCTGGACTTCACATGGTTTATAAGGTTGGGATCACTACCAGTAAGAATAAGATCATCAACATAAAGAACAAGGATGATAAGAGAGTTTCCCACTTTCTTGGTGTAGACAGTATTGTCATAATAACACCTAGAAAACCCAGATTCTAAAAGAACGCTATCCATTTTGGCATACCAAGCCCGAGGAGCTTGCTTGAGACCATAAAGAGATTTCTTAAGTCGACATACAAGGCTGGAGTCTGTTTGGATGAAGCCAATGGGTTGTTCCATATAGATTTCTTCATGCAAGTCCCCATGCAAGAAGGCAGATTTAACATCCATCTGATGGACTTCCCATTTTAAAGAGGCAGCAAGGGAAAGAACAAGGCGGATAGAGTTCATTTTGGCAACAGGGGAGAAGGTTTCAGTGTAATCAATGCCTTCAACCTGTGAAAAGCCCTTAGCAACAAGACGAGCTTTATGTTTATCAACTTTCCCATCTGGTCCATACTTGGTTCTGTAAACCCATTTACATCTAACAAGTTTGCGTCCCTTTGGTAGAGGAACAAGATCCCATGTATCATTTGCCAACAATGAATGATATTCTTCATTCATAGCTGCTTTCCAATGTGGATGGCCTGAAGCTTCTGCAAAAGTGTCAGGATCATGATTTACTGGAGCTTGAGCCAGTAAAGAAGAGGCTCTTTCAAATTGAGAACGTGTACGTCGCGGATCTGTAGGATCACCAGCAAGATCACCTGCTGCATCCCGAGTAGCACGGACCCATCTTGGAAGTTGGGGATCCTGAGAAGGTGGTGGAGGATTATCATCCTCACTTTCATCATCTGAAGAAGAAATGTTTTCAAAAGTAGAAGAGATAGGAAGAGGTGGCACATCCGCCGGACTAGGCTTGCAGGCCGATTTATTTTCATCAAATTTTACATCTCTTCTAATGATAACATTTTTGGACTTAAATGGAATAAGTATATAACCTTTTACATCTTCAGAATATCCAACAAAAGTACATTTCTCACTCTTAGGTTCTAAAGCCTTATGCTTTTCATCTGGAATATGGGCCCATGCTTCACTTCCCAAAACACGAAAGTGACTTACATCTGGTTTAATGGAACTCCAAGCTTCTTCTGGAGTGATATTCTTTAGAACCTTAGTAGGAGTGCGATTTATTATATAATGCACAGTTAATTTCTTCTGCCCAATAGTTAAGACTAAGTTCTTTAGATTGAAGCATAGAATTAGCCATTTCCTTTAAGGTGCGATTCTTCCTTTCAGCTACACCATTTTGTTGTGGAGTATGTGGAACAATATGTTGCATTTGAATTCCATGCTTAGCGCAAAAGTTGATGAAGTCATTTTTAACATATTCTCCGCCATCTGATCTTAGCTTTAAGAATTTGATGTCCAGATTGTTTTTCAACAAAAGGCCTTAAAGGCCAAGAATTTGTTAAATACTTCACTCTTGAGTTTTAAGAAGTATACCCAAGTGCGTCTGGAGAAATCATCAATGAAAGTTAAGAAATAATTGTAGCCAGAGAAGAAAACAACTGGAAGTGGACCACATAAATCACTATGCACAAGCTGTAAAGGGGCTGAGGCGTGCCAAGAGGCACGTTTTTCAAAACTGTCCCGATGATGTTTTCCGAGTACACATCCGGAACAAACACCATCTCTGCAAGATACCATAGGAAGACCTGTCACCGTATTTTCTTTACATAGATGCTGAAGGGAGCGATAGTTTAAGTGACCAAATCGCTCATGCCAAAGTTTGCTCACTTCATCATTATGAGCAACAAATACTGAGGGAAGATTTGATGACCCAAAGTTGTGAAACTTATACAACCTTGTGGAATCATCAGCAATGCCAGTGGCTAAAATATGTCTAGGATCCTTTAGGTCCTTAATTACAACATCGTGAGGTGAAAATTCAACGATTTTACCTTCACCTGAATGAGTTATCTGATAAACAGATAGAAGGTTGGAGGATAAGGTTGGAACACATAATACATCATTAAATTGAGCATTGTCTATATGAACAGTTCCAGTCCCTACAACACTAAGATATCTATTATTACCAACATATATATTTTTGGTGTTACAATCATATAAAGAAGAAAACATGGCTTTATTTTTGGCCATGTGATAAGAAGCTCCAGAATCAATGAGCCATTCATGAGAATGAGAGGAAGAAGAGACATTTAATGCATAGCGAGACCGAGATGCTTGACAATCACATGCAGAAAGTGCCATTCATGAAGATGAATTTGAAGAGTGCTCCAAATGGATGTTATGCTTCTTCATTGCTGCTTCCAAGGCTTCCATCTTCTTAAAGCATTTAGATTCTAAGTGGCCATCTCGATTACAAAAGTTGCAATGTCTATCAGTCTTCTTGCCTTTGTTTTTATTTGCCTTATCATTCTGGTGAAATGATTTTTCATTTTGAGGCTGAAATTGCTTAGGACCCTTGTTTGGTTTAGGACCATTCTTTTTAGGATATGACTTCTTAGGATTCTTTGGGTTTGGTTGCTGCTGGGCGGTTAACGCTTTCTTAGAAGAGTTTCCAAGATTAAGAAGACCAAGGTGTAAGAGTTTTTCTTGTTCTCTTATTAAAGAATCACAAAAAGCATCAAACGAAGGGGGCTTGTAGTCATGTCCTTGAGAAATGAAGGCTTCTCTTGTAGAATGGAAGGTGGAAACAAACACAGAGTAGGCTAGTCCCAACTTAGTAAGAATGCAATAGATAAGGGCACTATCTTCTTTATTAACTTTAACACCTTCCAAGAGAAGTCTAATGGTCTTGAACTTGGACAAGAAATCTTCAATGCAAGAAAAACCATTGGGGTTTAATGTAAGCAACTCATTTTCAGGCTGATGGGCTCTAAGTTCATTTTTTATTCCGAAAACTTTAGTAAGATGCTCCATTACTTTATCAGGAGTATGAAGTTCAGCAATATGGAATCTAATATCGGGAGAGATAGACATCCCTATCAACCCACGTGCTTGATCTTGCCTATTTTCCCATTTGGTTGCTTTCTCTTCATCTTTTGGCTTCGTCTCTTGGCCCATGGCTATTCGGTAAAGACCTTTACTTATAAGTAAATCCACAATGTAGGACCACCATTAGAAGTAGTTGGTATTGTCAAGGATAACTTGGCATGAACTTTCCATTTTGACAGAAACTGAAGCTATATATGCTGAAACTAAGTGTTCCAATGGAAAGAGCTCGAAAAATTAGGTTGGTTAAAAAAAAACGGTTCTGAAAATGGCTTCCGGATGAAGAAGTTATGACCTTTTAAAACACGTTGATGAAGGCGCCGACAAAGTGCGGGAATGTGCAGAAATGAAAAACGCTCATTTTTCAACAAAAGGGAGATTTGAACCCAAGACCTCTACTCTCTTAAATTAGCTTTGAACCAAGTGAGCTATACAAAAAGATAGATAGAGGGGGCGGGCTTTGTTTTCTTTTAGTCACGAATGCTTTGGATTGTGTGCTTACTTGAGAAAGCTCTTTTTCTCCCTACAAAACAAAAACACAAAACCCAACACAGACATGCAAAAAAAAAAAAACTTACGGCTTAAAGTTAGCTTTACCCGTACGCACGGAACTAACTATTTTCCTCAATGTTTTCTCGATTTCCGAGATACACTAAGTGCAGGGGAAATGCATATGCATGAGAAACAAAATTCTTCCTTTCTGTTTCGATTCCCAGATCGAACAGAGTCGCAGGGCAAAGAGCATACACAGAAATGAAAGGTAATAAATCCGGTAAAAAAAAAAAGCTAAATAAACCAAAACCGAAATAAACAGAGAGAAAATAACACTAAACTGCAAATAAACACTGTATACCTCAAGATCTAAAAAATGACGCAGCTAGGGCTACTGGAAAGCTTTTCGCGTGAAATAAAAGGGGTTCCTCACTGGAACAGATGCTCCCAACACAACAGAGCAGTCCTCTCGGCCCGGAAGCAGTCAGAAACAGGAGATCTAGGAGATGGCAGTCGCATGCAGTTCTACCGGCTTCAGATTTGGATCAACAACAGACGCGACCCTCAATAGATTAATAAAAGAAGGAATATACATAAGTTCCTCAGACAGAACCCAAAAGGACACCACGCACAAACAGATCATAGACCAATACATCAGCAACGGATCAAGTGGGTAAAACCCACAAAGAAGGAACAGTCCACGACTTGAGCCAACGCAGCCACTTCAGGCAATTTATTAATAAAAGAATGAAAATTACATAAGCTTCTCTCGTGAACAGTTAACCTACAAATGACCCTCCATGCTCTTTAAATAGAGATCATGGACCAATCGGGTGTTAAGCCACGGATCAAGTGTCGGTAATACCGAGGAGAGAATGAACTGTCAGATCACTACATATCGTGACTGCTGGATTGTAAGTTACAAAAGTACATAGTAAAGAAACACACTTTACCTATCTATAGTAGACCAAGTTATACTTAACTATTCCTATGTGTCGGAATATCCTAACAAGTTAGGGTCTTGGGAGTTAATTCTTACAATTTCTATTTATGATAATAATATTACAAGAAACTAACTTAACTTAACTAACTATTTATTTATATATTTATATTTAATTCGGAAAATATATATTTACATATTATTCCATATTATATTAATGATTTAAGGTTTTTGATATATTGTTACTTCTAAGTTCAAAGAAAAATGTGGTGTGAGAAAGATTTAGTGGCTAAAATAAAATTAAGTTATTATAAGAAGGTCATCAATCCCACCCTAGAAGATCAAAAGTATCTCTCTATTTTAACTAGCTCAAAGAAGACAATTAATATAGCAAAGATTATAATGAATTCTCATGAGCTCCATAGTGAAAGAGGGTGTTGGGTAGTTCCTAAAACACCATGGATGGAAAGGATCTACCATATATGTGAGAATAGGAACATCGAGGATGAAAACCACTTCCTCTTAGAGTGCCCCGCGTACAACCACGTTAGATCTCAATTTCACAATCTTTGTTACAATACTGACCTTCCTAGCCTTCTACAATGTCAAAATTATAGTGAGCTCGGGATGCTTCTCCAAGCTTTTGAGCAAAGGAATAAAATCTTAAATCAAAATAAATAATTTGTTTTTTTTAGGTCCAATAGACCAATGTTTGGTCTCAGCGGATGTTTACCATCATCATCATCATCATCATATATTTAATTAGTATTCCATATTAATAATTTTAAGGTTATTAATGATTAATGTTTGATTTAGTGATTACAATTTTTAGTAATAAATATAACAAAAACTAACTTTCAGAATAATTAACCAACCATTTATTTATATGATTATGATTGGAGAAAAGACCTAGTAATAGTTAATTGATTCATTCTCTTGATTATTAAATACAAACTTTACCTTTATTCAAATGTTGGTAATAAATATAACAATAATTTTGGTAATAATTATAACAAAAATAACTTTTCCTGTCCATTTCCCCCAGTCCAATCAAACAACCATGATTTGATTCTTCAACTTGCCATGACGATGAACCACACTCGTTGGTTCAAAACGCGTGGACAAAATTATTATAATGTGATTTCCGCCAAAAAAATATTCTCAAAAATTATATTGTTTATTTTGAAATAATATTTTTAGAATTTTAATTTACTTATTAAATAATTATTAAATCAATAATAAGAATTTTAATTTATATATAATATTTTAAAATATTTTTTATAGTACTTGCAAATTAAAGAGTGAGATTTATTTCTATAATAATTATGTTATTTTTGTACTTTTAATTAAAAAAATTATTATATACATAAGTATCATGTGAAATGAGTTTTTTGGGCATGTGGTATTGATAAGCCATAGCATTGGCTATGATGTTGTAACAAAGGTTATTTCCAAAATAATCTCTACATAGTAAAGTAGGAATATCTCCATAGTAAAGACAAGAAGAACCACCTATAACTCTACCAACTTTAGAGATTGTAAATGCAAAAAAAAACTACACTAATTTCAACAACAACAAAAATTTCCCCCAAGTGTTTTTAGCTCATTATGGAAGTGATGTTGTAATTCAACATAAAAATTTTAACTAGGTATATAAAAAAAATATAATATTGATATAATAATAAGAGGGTGGAATATATTTAATTATTTTAATATATTAATATATATATATATATATATATATATAATAAGTTTAACTATAAGATTAGAAAGTTAAATTAAACTATAAAATTACCATAGTTTTCAAGCTCATGGTATTGTATGGCCAGAATATTTGTTCATGTTATTTGTTATGATAAAGCCCATTTAAAAGTTTGAGGAAATCTATAATGGAATGTTGGGGTGATGGAGGCCTCGACGTATAACCGCATTATATCATCGAGCATGCTCTCTTTGCTTCACTTAGTGCTAGTTCGAATGGGTTTAATGGAACTGACAAATTTGACCAAGGGCAAGGCCCCTCTGTTCCTGTAAAGCATTAATGATGCCTCACGTTACAGGAAGAATGTTTGTCTAAAGGTGTGTGGCGACTATACCACTTGTCCTCCCTTCGGTTCCCTTGGGGAGCGCAGCATTCCTTTGTGAACAGGTGGTCTCCTCATCTCCTGGGTCTATAAGAAGTGGCAAATGAGTTGGTTAGTGGTATTCTGCAAGTGTGAAATGCTTTGGGCTAAAGGAGATTGTCATAAGCAAGGGGCGGAGTCTTCTATGCATTGATTTCCCTCTATCCAACGTTTGTTGCAAGCAAGATTGTAAAGTAGGGAGGATATTTTCTCACAAAGGAATCCAATTCAATGTTTTTTTTATCTTATTTCTAGATAATGCAGCCTCTAGGAAATTTTAAAACTCGTCCCTACTCTCCCATCCTTAACACTCCAAGGCTTTGATTTCCCAGGTGTTTCGTTTAATTGTCCAGTCTTGGTGTGTGGGGTCTGGTACCATGGAAAATTTTCAATCTAGTTTTAGCGTGTTCTTGTTCTCTGGTTTCTTACAATTACAAAAGTGCTCAAAAAATTCTCTAAGTTGTATAGTGAAATGGCTAGTCTTTACTTTTTTTAAAGTAATGAAGATTCCCCTTTCAATTGGTCCTGGGAAGGTTTCAATACTCTTGGTCTACGTCTAGTTGGGGCGAGGCATTTTCCTTCACAATTAACACTATTTGCCTAGGGTAGAAAGTTTGCTTTTCTTCCTCCTCTGGTGTCCAAAGTAGTCGATTATGGGGCATTTCTCTTACAGAGTCAAGGTTATTTTATTCACGTGGAGTTAGCTCTTCTTCATAACGACTTTCCAGATAGGAAAAGTGTGTCCTTACTATTGTGTCCATAGGTCTTCATTGTCCATTAGCCTAACATTATTGTCGTCACTCTATCCCATACTATGTTGTGTCTTTATCCTAGTCATCATGTCACCTCATCAATGAATGGTCAGCCGTAGAGGAGGGTTCAGCTCCAAGGAAAATTTGCATCCTAGATGTTTGTCTAGATGGACCTTTGTGGCATCCTTGTTTGATTTGGTACCATGGGAAGTTAGTTGAGATATTCAAACTTTGGAATCTCGGGAATTAGGGGATAAGCCTTATTTCTCTGATTCTGAGCTTGGAAACCATGACTTAAAATGGATCCCAGACCCTGTTAAATTCAAGAGGACAAGTTTTACTTTCTACATTCACTGGAAGGTTATCAACAACTTGAATGCTTGCTTCATTTATTCATTAGAGATAATCAGGTGAACCATTATAGGAGTTTTACAGGAAAGGAATATTTGAAGTGCCTCTTAAGAAGTATCCGATATTGTCTGGATGACATTCTCATTTGCCTTCAAAGAGTGGAAAGGAATTTTTTTTCAGAGTCAGATTATGATTCAGGGAACAAATCAAATGCTTTTGTGGTGATAGACATTCATGTTGTTCACAACGTGCCTCCTCTCAACTCAATACTTGTAGCAAATGGAGTCTCAATGTCTCTGGTGGTGATTTCAGACTCAAAAGTTTCAATTTTATGTTTTATGTCTTTTGTGGTTCATCGCTCCGGCCTGATCGGTTAATTTCATTCATGTTCCTTGCTCCATGGTTTATGTTTGGTTGTTACAATGTCTACATATCAAGTGGCTTCATAGCCATTCAAACTTATATAAGCGCAACCATGCTATTATTTTCAAGCCATTTGCGTTCTTGGGGATTTTGTTATTTTTGTATTCTAAAAAAATGCCTTATAATGCATTTCTTAGATAATGTTAAATACAGAGCATGTTGATGCAACAAAATATCACAACCAATCTTTAGTTATGTCATGAGAGAATAAAATGTTAAAAAGTTTTGATATTGTTGTTGCTATCAAAATACTTACGAGTCATCGTAAGCAAAAAAAAATATTATACTTATATTAATAAGCTGATACAATTGTGTAAACATTTTATAGATGATTTTTTATTAACAAAAATTTTGTGCCAATTTACAAAATAAAAACATTGAAATGTTAAAATTCTTATTAAAAAGATGTTAAAATTCACTTATCAGATTAATGGTTTACACTAAATTATCATAAAGAAAATGGTGGCATATTTAACAATAAACTATAAAGTGTGTCAAAGAAAAAAGAGCACGTCAAAGAAAGCCTAAAATTTATACAAAATGTGAATTTATATGTGCACATTGTAATGTAACACAACTAAATAAAGAAACACATATAGAATTCACGATTTATGTGCTATGTACAATTTTATTAGACATATTCACTTTAAGATTTGTGTGTTATACAATTTTAAGATTATAACATTAATATTTCATTTTTTTTTCTTCTTTAATTATCAGGTATAGATTAGTTTTTTTGTTTTAATGAATTGAATTAATCTTTTAGATTAGTTTTTTTTTTGTTTTAATGACTTGAATTAATTTTTTAAGTGTGAGTTTTTATTTATTAGAAAATTTTAAAGGATTTTTCTACTTTTATAATGAATGGGTTTGTTGTCTTTTGAGATAATTCTAGGTTAATTAATCATGGCAGAGCATCTAAAACGTTTTGTTGTTTTAAGGTTATTTGGATGACCAATGTTATGAATAGTTAAAGACAAGTGCTTAAACCTTAACAATGTTGAATTTAATGAAGTGGTTGTTTGTTTGTCTCTAAACAATTATTTGATTTTTAGTTGAATGAATAATAGAGTTGAAAGTGTTATAAATTACTAAATATTCAAACTAAGTATTTAGTTAATTATAAGACAGAGTGCAGGTAAACAATGTTTACCTGCTCAACAATATGTATTTAATTGTATGAAGATGGGTGTGACAATTTCTTGATATAGAGGAGTTTATAATAACATACAGTTCTATAAACTAATCTCTAATTATTGATTATAACTTCACTGGGGATTTCAGATAAACTGACATTGAGTTTAATATTACTCAAGGTTCTCCATTAAAGTTTAAATACATGAAGAATAACATACTGAAATGAAAACATGAGAAAAACTCACAAGGAGACAAACTATTTGAGGCAAATCCAGAATCCTTTCATTAATTCAAAGCAAATCTCTAGTTTAATTAAAATTTTGCTTTGAAAAGCTCATCCAAGGGTTCAACCCCTAATAACTCGAAGAAAGATTTATTTATACAAAATATTGATTTTCTAGAAAGATCCTTTAATAAAATATAAAAATAGTACACAAATATGGGAATAAAAAACTACTAAGTTGTTGGCACTACCTTCAAGGTAGTTGTTGATGATTTGGCCCCCAAAATGTGTTGCCTCGTTGTTTTTCAGTTGGTGACCAAAGTTAATGATTTCACACAAGTGATCCCATATATCTTCACTTGGTATATGAAAGATTAATTATTTTCTCCTTACTCGTTGGTGGTTTTTTATTACTATCCTCTTCATAAATGTTCTTTCCTCTAGATTCAAGATGAGTGGCTTGCACACATACTTCATCCAAATTAGTTGGATTGAACATAAGAATAATGTGTTTAATATAGGAATATAAACCCCCAATATATTTCAGCATTATATCTTGAGAATTCAAATTCACTCCTAATAACATAGCCCTTTTCCTAAAATCTTGTGCATAATCTTGGACTGTTTGGCCTTTAAGCTCCTGAAAATTTTGCCAACTCATAATGGATTTTTGCATATAGACTAAAGGATAAAACTGTCTTTTAATTGCAAAAACAAATTCAACCTAAGTTATGGATATCTTACCATGGATTCTCATTCCTCTTGAGTCTTTTCTTCCCACGAAACTGGGGCAGCTCCTTCTAGCCTCAGTGAAGGCAACTAGATCTTTATGTCATCTTCTTGAAGGTTCTGAATTCTGCAATATACCTCCAATTGTCAAATCCAATTGTCCAACTTTCTTGCATTCACCTCTCCATTGTACATGGGAAGTTCGAATTTTATGCCCAATTTCAGTAATGGAGTTTTTCCTTTTGGGGTTTTGGAATGAGTATGGGCAGTGGTGGTAGTGGAAGATGATTAGGAAAATGATGAGGACGATGGAGATGGAAGTGGATTTCCACTATTCTCTTTAGAATCCTTATTCTCATCTTTTTTTACTTCTGAGCTTCCTTCTCCATGTGGAAGTTTAGAACTTTCTCCAACCATTCTAGTGTTCCTCTCTTCATAGAGGACTTTAACCATCTCAGTCAAAGTATGTATAGAAAGCTTTCTTGAATTCTTCCTCTTCTAAAGAGGGACCTACATGCTCTCTTTCTCCACACATAATGGCTATGGATTCAGGCTTAGAAATTTGTACTAATTGTACCTATTCAATCTCAATTGAAGGAAAAACTTGAGGAGTTTCAAGTGCAGCTAGAATTGGAACTTTGGGTGTTGGATATTGTGTCCTTGTGTCTCTCCTTCTTCTAGACATTACCTTAGGAGTTGAAACCAACAGCTCCCTTTCTCCTCTCTGCAACTTTAACCTTGAAAGCATCACAATTTTGCAACCATTAAAACCCTAATTTCACAAACTCAAGCAATCAAGCAATTCAACCTTGTGCTCTGATACCAACTTGATATGCATTTGTATGATTAGTTTTTTTTTGCTAATAACAATTATAGATTAATAAACATGTGCTTGCTCCTTGCTTTTTGTGTTGAGTTTCCTTAGTTGTTGGTGCTTACAAACAAGCAAATTTCCTTAAGTTAAATAAGACATTCATGAGAAGAATATCTTCAAAAATGAATAATGAACAACAAACATGTACAGTACAACAAGCCATCAAAGAGACACATTAACTCAGTGTTTTGATGAAGGAGTTCACCCCTCTTGGGCTACATCTCCTTGGTCCATCTTCCATGGCTTGAGCCTCTATATTAGCTCAATGTGGGAAAAATGTTGTTTAAAAAGCTCTATGGATCTTGATACATGCACCATTGTGTTCAGAAGGTCCAAATTAGCCAAGAACACTTCTTTCTGATCTCAATTTGGTCGAAAATTAAGTAAGTTATTGCTCAAACAATTTTTCCTAGGAAACCTCTGCTAAATCTAGAGAGACTCCTGTTAAGTCTGCCAAAACTGGCAGTTTCTACCTAATTTGGCTGGCCTCCAAAACTGTGCCATCTTAAACTTGGGTTAATTAAGGCTAAATGGGGTTAATGGCGCTAATCATGCTTAATGGTTGGCGCTAGCCCTTGGTTTTTAAAATGTGGTCATATGGAGAGGGAGTTGGCTACCTCCTCTCCGTTGTTGGTCAACATGATGGTTTAATTAATGTTTTACGACCCTCCTTTCAAATGTGTTGCTTGTGGATCAATGGTAAAGCATAGGAATAGGTGGGGAGGTCACGGGTTTAAACCCCACCCTCTCCCCATCATATTTTGTTAATACATATATACGCCACTGAACTTTAACTTTAACTTTATAATAATATTATATATATAATATATATAATATATATATATATATATATATATATATATCTATATATATAGATATAGAATATATATAGATATATAATATAAATAATACTATATATATAATATATAATAATATTGAAATAAAAATAAATTTGAATTCCACCTTAGAGGCCGATTAGGAAATTTCCCTTGCCCACAACGACACTAGCGAATTCGGAGATGACACTTGTCAGAACCCCATTAGGCAAAAAATGAAGAAGATTCCCCCTGCTGACTGGACTGCCATGTCATCATTTTGTCTCATTTTGTGATTTTTTTAGTTGTATAGGAAAATGAACAATAGGTCTTTTCTCCTTCATCCGAACTCCATTTTCGACAAAATGAATTGTGTTACAATCTTCTTGATGAGGTGGATGCAGCCATACAATTTTCGAGATAATATGAGAAATTTTAATTTTGAGCTAAATACTAAGCACCTAATCACATCCCTATGAAAACCACGGGATTCAAGAGAAAATATATATCATTAATGGAAAAAGTTTTGGCTAGAACCAAAATGGTCGAGTCATGGGTGTAAATCCTTTGCAAATGGCTCATGCGGAAGCCTTATTTCATTCTCTTAACCTTAACCATTATATGGTCATGGTGGAATTGTATTAGGCAAAGTAAGCACTGGCTTCAAGGTAGAATGCTAACCATAAGACCTCATAGCCTAGACGATGCAATGTAAGACGAACAAGCTGCCAAGATTGAGCGATGGAGGTGATCAATGGTTCGGCGAGGGCCTGAGATGACGTAATTCCATAGGGGTTGCATCTCAGAAGTGCGTAGAAAGAAATGTAAAATGGAAGAGTCTAGATGAGAAAGGTTAGGTTGAGTTGGTGCAGTTGTCATCTTGACACTAGTGAAAATACATTGATAGTACTAGGGAAATGGCCCACTAGAGCACGTATGTCCAGAGGGTAACTCTTTGGGAGTATAGAGAGGAGCACAAAACAAATTGAGCAGGGTGGCGTAAGCCCACGCCATTGTGATAGACATGTTAGCCTGACAGCCAAGCCATTGGTGCAGATGAGTCGACCCACAACAGGTCATCCCTGAGGGTCAACCTCGAAGCGACCGTCAAGCACGCATAATTGTGTTTACCAGATAGTGGACCCAGGAGATGAGAAATATTTCCAACAGTTAACGATCTATCGCATTAGTCAGAGAAACTGTATATTTGTATACATATATTTATATGCATGTAGGTTTGCATTTTATTGTATAACGCGAGGTGTGGGACCCAAACCCATGAACATGTCAGCAACTAAAATTTAATTTCTGTGTGGCACTGCACGGTTAGCAAGGGGGTACGGCCACATGGGTTCCATGTGGCCAATGTTGTGATGTGGCCTCCTCTATTTCGCTAGATTGTAATGGTCACATATTTTGATCCAAAGGTTAGATTGAAGCAAAATTTAATATCACTAGACTCATCTCAACGAGATGAACACAATAATGATGTCCAACTTAGGCTTTAAGTGAATTGAAAACATTGAAATTTTTAGACCCCATTTCCATAATGACACCTTGGATCTTAGGTCAAAGTAGTAATTGTCTTCCTCCTAACCTATGTTTTGTAGGGGATTATGAGGAAGGTTGTTACACACTGGATGAATTGATTTCAGAATAGTTGTTAATTTCTAATCCTATTTGGTTGCTTGCACTAAATGCATTGATTTCATTATAGATGTTGATTTCTAATCCTATTTGATTGCTTGCACTAGATGCATTGATTTCAGATTATATGTTGATTTCTAATCATATTTGATTGCTTTCAGTAAATGCATTGACTTCAGTGTATATGCTTATTTCTAATCCTATTTGATTGCTTGCACTAGATGCATTGATTTTAGTGATGTTGATTTATGATTTGATGTAACTAGATGTATGATGTGCATTAATTTCAAAATAATTAGATTAATAGTGTGTTTTGATTTTAGTTGGTCAAGTTCCTACCATTAAAGTACATTTGATATTTAAGGTCATGGGTTCAATTCTCTTGAAACCCTTAGGGTCAAGCTCTGTGGTTGAGCTGGCAAGAAGTGATCCCTCTAGATGTATTTTCTTAGTGCAAATATTCTATGGACGTAGTAATCGCTGATCTCTGGGATCCATGAATCAATTTTTTCCTAGCCCTAAAGGTTAGCTCAATTTGTTGAATCCCCATCGTTAAATCACCTTTGCTATTAAGAGGTCATGGGTTCAATTCTCTTGACACGCTCGAGGTCAGGCTTTGTGTTGAGCCAGTAAGAATTGATCCCTTCAAGTTGATCTGTTGAGTACAAATATCCATAGACATAATATCATCAATCTCCGAGATCCCATACATATATATATATATAATCTTAATTTAAATTAATTAATATAATATAATCTAAATACTTTAATCTCCAATATTATATTTTAATTTATAGAAATATAGTTAATATATTAATCTTCTTACATTAACAAAAAATTAATTTATAATAATACTTTATTTAATTTTATTTCCTTTATCTTTCAACCATAATCCCTCTTACTTATTTTAGGAAGATCCTCTAAGAGTATATAAAGAGCATTCTACTAACATCTTAAATTTTCAAATTTCCCCAAAACTTATCTAATAATCTACATAAAAATACCCATGGGTTTATGTCAGTCTAGCCACACTCTTATGTCAATCAAATTATATATATATATATATAAATTCATCATTTTTATTTTATTAGTTAATTATTATTTTATTTAGTGATTCATTTTAAAACTAAAATTATTACACCAAATGATTACATAAAAATACCCATGGGTTTATGTAAATCTAGCCACACTCTTATGTATAATTATATTATTATATATTTATATTTTATTTTATTAGTTAATTATTATTTTATTTAGTGATTCATTTTAAAACTAAAATTATTACACCAAATGAATTTTCTTAGGTTAAATTAGAAAATACAATTTCTTATAAGATTGAAATTTATTGAAGATTTAAAATATATTTTTAATACATTTTAAATTTTACAAGTTAAATAACTTATTCTTGAAAATCTCTACCAAATTTTATGCAAAATTAACGAGGTAAAAAAAACACACATTTCATATATTAATTAGAGCATATAGAAACTGGAAAATATCTCCATTAATTTTTTTTAAGTGTATTTTTTGAAAAATGATAAATTTCATCTCTACTTAAAATTTCGAATAAGAAAAAAACTGTAATTTCCATTCCCCAAACAACTTTTTAATTATATCAGATAAAAATACAATTATAGTCATCACCCATCCATATCGAATATGGACATAAATCCAACTGGGAAAGCAAGCATGCTTCCCCATCAGAGAAAAAACAGATAACACTATATACATCATAATATGAACACTTAAGGCTGATATGCAGTAAAGTTCAAAAATAGAGAAATGGATAAAAAGATAGTCTTGTGGCCAATGAAGATATACATAGTGTACCTCTCATATCATTTACATCTAATCTCATACATGAGGATTACGAGGCCAGCGGATTCAAAAAAGAGAAAGATATATAAAATTATAAAAAAAAAATTCAAAAATTACCGAAGTTTTCAAATTGCATATCACCTAGGTTTTCCCGAAGACCCTTCTTTGAAAGTTTATCTGCTAGTTGGTTATGCTGTCGGTCGATGTGCATAATTGTTGAATTATTTAACTGAGACTATAGATGGTCCATGGTCCATTTTCCATAGCCATCCGTTGTTGGTTGATTTTTGTACATCTATTAACATGATTAATAATAACTTTGGAATCCCAAAAATATAGATATCAGAAATATTGGGAAAGTTTGTAAACTGTAAAAGACCCCTAAAGCCATTGCTTCAGCCTGAACCGTAGACGAAACCTCAAAATTCTCTGGACGCTAGAAATTCAAGACTCTCCCGACGCAAATCTTCCATTATCGCCGTTCTCTTTGATTTCATGTTCACAGAGGGCAGGAAAAGCGGGGCAGAGGCCATCCATGAGCTCGCTGTTGCTCAGACTCCGCTCTTCTGCTATTGGAAACAGCATTTTCTCGAAAGGCCGCCGCCTTCCCACACATACCCTCTGCGGAGGGGCGATTGCCATCCACTTTATGTCACCTGCCGCGGTCTTCGAAATGGCCATTACCAGAGTCAAAATCTGACGGGAAAATACAATCTTAAAATCAAAACCTTACATTCAGTCACAAAAATCCTAAGAGAAGTCTTTAGCAAACTCCAATACGGTGCCCTACGTAAAATGTTTTTAATAACAGAAAATGCTTGCGGAGCACGCAAATCAGAAATCTGTCGGTGGAATTTGAGTTGTGATTTCCACGAAACCTCGGGCTGGCTGCGATGCGCTGTGCAAATCAGAAATCTGTGAGCGGAATTTGAGCTGTGATTTCCACGAAGCCTCGGGCTGGTTGTGATGCGCTGTGCTTTGAATTTGAAGGATCGGAGGGTTCCGGGTGGCTTAAGCATGAAGATAAGATCATTTGTACTTTCCCCGAACTGATGCGGTTTGTCAGCATTGACCATTCTCCTGTCGTGGCCCGTGAGTTTTCTTAAACAAAATAGAAGTAGGTTAACTTGGTAATCAATAACACTGCGAGAAATTTTAAAATAACTTTTGTGGTGTGACTTTCGAATCTTAAGACCAAGGTCCCTATAAAATAAAGTTAAGGATAAGAATGTTGAACGATTTATATGGCATTGAGATGTGAACTCTTCTTAATATGGTGCTGAGCGACAAACACATTGATAATTATAAATTAATTCGATAAGAGTTGAAGAGGATTCTGAAAGATATCTGTTATGATATGGATGATATAGTGGTTGGTTACACTGAGTAGAATACTATATAGTTTTATGATATGGATGATATAGTGGTTGGTTAGATTAAATAGAATACTATATAGTTTTAGACTCAGATATCGATTTAAATATTCATCATAATGAAGAGTTGAAGAGTTGGTTATCAACTTTTCATGTTTCATTTTTCAACATGGTTAATGCAAATTCCTCTCAAGTTTAGATCAGAAATTTGAAAATATCTACCATTTTGGAGCACAACCCTTTAGGGGCAGCCATACCTAAGAATTGGTATATGGGTATCCATTGAAGCACTGCTTTCAGAAGGATAGTTCTACCTGCCAGGTTGACGAATCTAAAAGCTTAGTTACTTAGTCTTCCTTGCAGCTTTTGTAGGATCTGCTGTCAGCATGATAATTTGAGGGAAATTTCCAATACGGGTATACCTAAGTATTTAGAGGGGAGGTTTCCAGTACTAAACCCCCTGATACTAGCTAGGTAGGTCTTGACATTTCCCTGGGTGTTGAAAAATAAAATACAAGATTTTTCATTGCTTATCTGAGTCCCTGAGGCCTCCATGAAGGTATTCAGAATCTCTTTTATTCTATGGGCTTCCCTAAGTGAGACTTGACAGAAGAGCATGATATCGTCAACGAATTGTCGATGGGTGAAGGCTAAATAATTACCCAAAGTCCTCAAGCCTATAATCCTAGATTCGCGGACTTCATTTTTGATAAATCTTCCCAGACCTTCAGCAACAATAATGAACAAAAAAGGAGTTAATGGGTCTCCCTGTGTTAGACCTCGAGTTGGGTTAAAGGTTTGGGAAGTAGTCCCATTCAACAAAATACAAATAATAGGAGTGGATATCATAACACTGATCCAATTTATCCATCTTTGGGTAAAACCATAGCCTTTGAGGATGTTGCTCAAACATGCCCAGCTTAACCGATCGTGTGCCTTAGAGAGGTCCAACTTAATCATCATTCCTGTGAAATTTTTTTCCTTGATAGAGTGGACTACTTCTTGAGAAGTTACCAACCCGTCCAAGATTTTCCTTCCCTTGAAAAATCCTGTTTCCTTCGGAGATATGATATTCAGCAAGAGCAGTTTTAGCCATTTTACAATAAGAGTTGTTATGATTTTATATATGAAATTACATAGGGAAATAGGATGAAATCCCTGAGGATCTTCCAATCTCGATGTTTTAGGAATGAAAGCAATAAAAGTGGAGTTCAGACTGGAACATACCTTTTGATTGCACCGAGATTCCTCAACGACCTCTAGAATTTCTTGTCCCATGAATTTCCAGGTGGCTTGCTCTCCCACTTCCATTCTGGAATGGTTAGGAGTTGTAATAACCTGCTTGGGTGCTGATGCTCTGTTTTTACTTGCTGACATTCTAGACAGCGAGTTAGATATTCAACTACATCCTTCTTCATACCAGGCCAGAAATATTCTTTTCTAAGCATGGTAATCAGCTTTTGATACCCAGGGTGACCTTGCATATGGGCTCTTATGACATTTATTCTAAATTAAGTCCTTAATATATTTTTGGTTAGACACGTATATTCTTATTTTATAAATCAACATACCTTGAGTTTACTTCGTATCCCAGTTGATGTTTGTGGTTGTTCATAACTTTAGCTTGCTGCCATAAGGTCTAATATTTTGGATCTCGTTTGAATGCCTCCTTGATCAACTCGTAGAAGGTAGTTTGTACTTCACTGTAAGAAATTTCATAAATACAATGTATTTTTCAACTTAATGCATCCACAACTTGATTCTCTTTTCCCTTCAATTGCTTGATCTCGAAATCAAAACCACTTAAAAAGTCAATCCATCTGGACTACCTGGCATTCATGGTAGGTTGATTAAAATAGTTGGTTAAATTATGGTGATCAATCATCAGGAGAAATTTCTTACCCATTAGATAATTTCACCACTTTTTTAGTGCGTGAATGACAACAATTAACTCTAAGTCATAAGCGGAATACTTTTGCTCATACTCCTTGATTTTCCTAGATTCATATATAATCACCCTGCCTTCTTGCATTAAAACGCCACCCACCCCTTCCTTGCTACCATCTTTGTAGACTACATAATCTTTATTCGAGTCTGCAATGCTCAAGATATGTGCGGTGGTTAATAAATGTCTAATCTGGTCGAAGCTTTTTTGGCAATCTATTGTCCACTTGAAGGATTTCCCTTTCTTCTGCAAGGAGGTCATGGGATATGCTACTCTAGAAAATCCCTCGATGAATCTCCTGTAATACCCGACTACACCCATGAATGATCTTATATCTGCCACATCCTTGGGCACGAGCCATTCCATTATAGTCTTTATCTTTTCTGGGTCCACAACAATTCCATCCTTGGTAATGATGTGGCCTAAATACTAGATTTGCTCCTTAAAGAAATCACATTTGTTGTATTTAGCATATAGCTGATGTTCTCTAAGAGTCTGCAAAACTATTTTTAAATTCTCTTTATGCTCTTCTATGCTACGGCAATAAATCAATATATCATCAGTAAAAATTAACACAAATTTATCTAAGTATTGATGGAATATACTATTCATGACACACATGAAAGTGGTGGGGGCATTGGTCAGCCCGAAGGGTAACACTATGAACTCGTAGTGTCCATAGCAAATTCTAAAAGTTGTCTTTGCTATGTCTTCTTCCTTAATTTTGATCTAATGGTACCCTGAACGTAGATCAATATTTGAAAACATTGTTGCACCCTTTACCTGATCAAACAACTTGTCTATGCGTGGTAGAGGGTATTTATTTTTAATAGTTAGCTTATTTAGCTGGTGGTAATCCATACACATGTGTAGAGTTCCATCTTTCTTTTTAACAAACAGTACTGGGGCTCCCCAAGGTGACAAGTTGGGTCGGATATAATTTTTATCTAGCAGTTCTTGTAACTGTAATTTTATTTCTGTAAGCTCTGGTATACTCATGTTGTAAGGAGATTGGGACACCGTAGCTACTCCCAGTATTAGCTCAATGGTGAAATCTATATCTCTTTTAGGAGGGAGTCTTGGAATCTCTTCAGGAAATACATCCAAAAAATTCTATATTACCGATATATTTTCTAAAGAACTAGACTTCTCATTTAAGTTGACATAACCCACCTTAACTGCATATATTTGACATCCTTTCCTGACACACTTTTCTAATTGTGAGGTGGTTATGGGTCTTAGCTTTATTGGTCATCGAATGCCTTGTATTTCCTGCCTCTTTCCCTCCTCATCTATATAGTGGATAGCTTTTGTTTTACATTTTATAAGGGAACATTGTTTCTCTAGCCAGTCCATGCCTATTACGATATCATAAGATCCTAGGGGCAATATATTCATGTCTGCTATCAGGGATTGACTTATTATTACTGATGGGAAGTTGTTGACCTTAGCCAACACTTGCCTTTTTGCCCCTATGGCTAGCTGTATTAACCCAAGATTTTTAAATTTGACAACTTGTAAACATCATTGATCAACTATATTAGGACTAACATAACTTAATGTAGCTCCTGGGTCAATTAAAACAGAAATAGTTTAGTAAAAAAATTTACCTTCGAATTCCACCATGGTCATTTGGTATTCCACTTGATGGTCTCCAAGGGCAGCATTGATTTTTGGAATGCTCCTGGGCACTTCCCCTACAGTGGATGCCTCTTAGATCTATGAGATATGTTCATTACCTCTACGATTGGGACAATTTTTGACATAACGTGGTCCTCCACATCCCCAACATTATAATGGGGATCTTGCTGCTAATTCAACCTTAGTTCTGCTTGACTGCTCATTGGTTTTAGATTCATTAGGGAGTTTAAATCTGGTTGGATTCCTATTCAGGTTTTTTCTTACTTGTCCCTTGTGGGGTCCTTTATTCATGACAAATTTATTTCCCTTGCTAACAACCAGGAGCTTAATTCCCTTTTTGTCAATCCATCTTTTCCACGTATCTACCTTCTATCTATTTTATTGGTAACAAATCCGAGATTTTTGTATAACCTCATCCATGTTTTTTGGGTTATCCAATTCAAGATGCTCCTTCATGAACAAAGGCAAACTACTGATAAATCGTTGCACCGTTGCCTTTTCTTCCCATACATAGGGAACATATTGAAGTAAAGATGTAAATTTTGTAATGAACTCGTCCATTGTCAGTTGTCCCGGTCTCAATTCATGAAACTCTTGCTTTTTCATCATGGAATCGTTCAGTTAAATATCTTTCCTTAAAATATCTTTGGAATTTTTCCCATGTTATGTTCTATTAATTTATTCCCCGTACAACCTTTACCTCTTCCCACCAAAGAGTGGCTTTCCCTTGCAGTTGAAAAATAGCCAAGTGAGCCTTTAAGTTATGATCATACTCATATAACTGAAAATACTTATTCATGTTAATAAGCCAGGCTTTAGTTGCCTCTTCCTGTTCACCATCGAAGAGGGGTGGTTTTATTTTCCAAATTTCTCCTTTTAGTTCTATTCTTTGTTTTTTCAATGTTTTGTGTTATGAAGCATTATCAAATTTTTCTTCTTGATTTTCTTCTCCTCCTTATGTTTCTAGATATTTCGTCTGCTACTCTTGTTCTCCAGTCATAGGCCCATCTTCTGGGCTGGGAATTGGCTGACGATGGTTTTGTCTGTCTCACAGACTCTTTATAATTTTGTCCTCTTCCTTCATAAGCCTTTCATTGTCTGCCCTTAACCGGGCCATCTCACTTTTCAACTCTTGCACGATTTCTAGAATGGTGACATTGGTGTTGCGTGGTTCCTCAGCCAGTTGCACCCATACTTCAGGGTTAGTTTCTGGAAAAGTTGCAAGTCCTAGTTCTATCCTGGGTATGTGTGGTGTGTTGCTTGTTCTCCTCATACCAGCCACTCCTACTTCTTTGTTGTATAAGTCACAACAATTTTCAATTATTAGTCTCCAGAGGCCTCAGTTTTGTAACTTGAGCTTACTCCGATACCACTTGTCATATCTCTCTCTCTCAAAAAAAAAAAATATAATATCCAGGCGTAGTTACATTGCATGTATTATTCAGAATATACATAGAATATACATTAATTGAATCGTTGTGGATACATTAATGCAATATTAAACTTTCGGTACAAGGGTTTAGATTTTTTAATGCATATTATAGTCGTTTCACATGAATGACATAAGGCTTTTGCACTCCTGAGTTTGGCAGGAGCAGTCCTTGGGATCCTCTCCATTTTCTTGCCAGAGGTCCTCCCTTCCTTGGCTGTAGTGCTTCATCGATGGTCAACTTTGTCTGGACTCTTTCAAATCGATTTTAGCTGGCCCGTGGAGGCAAGGTGATTACTTGGCACTACATAACTTGTCAAGAGTAATATAACTGGACTCTTTTGACCCGAGAATTAAAATGTTGTAGTTTGGGAGATTTCTATCTTTGTTTTGCATACTCTTAAAGGAATTCTGGCAATTTATCAGTGGTATTTATTATCTTTAATGCAAGCACATTTATTTTTGGGAATGTTTCAGTCCCTAATCTTGCCAAATCGACAATTACTGTCTGTGTTGGAACAAATTGCGATTTATGCATATTATTGCATTAATTAAGTTAGGTCTGGGTACTGTCCTTAGGGCCTCAAACCCTTAAACAACGATAAAGAAAATCTCTTCTTTTTAATTCAAATAGTTTCGTTGAGACAGTCATTTAAGTTTTGGAGTTTTTTAAAGTATTTCCTTCATGCTTTCATAGTGTTAAATTCTTGGTACCAGCCACTAATGACTATTCTATAAATTTATTGTTTTTCCAGAACAATGGCTTAAGCTACATGATTTCCTTTCTTTTGTATCGCTCTGTTTTCCCAACAAATGTGATGCAGGAGCATCAAGACCAATTTTCATTTGTAAATATGTGATAAAAGGGGGGTCATGCATTTTTGGAATTAGTTTCCTAAGTTCCAAGTCAGTTTAATATTTAGGCTTTTAAGTGTGATTTAATTAGATATTCTCAAAATAAATAAATGAGAACATAGGAACTAGGGAGAGCTTTTAGGCATAAAAGGAATGGATGTGGATCATTAAGTGATAAGGACGCTTTTCTATTTTAAACCAGAGAAAAGCTGGAATAAAGCCTCAAGAGGCTTTTTGTCATATGTATGCATTGCATGTAGAGCTTTAAAGCTTTTATGTTTAAATCGTTATGTAAAGCATGTTTTTGTATTGGATAAGGACCGAGAAGGCCTATCCATAATTATAAATAAAGAAGCAACAAAACTCTCATTAGAGAGAGGGGCACACCAGATGAATGATAATTGACTTTTCCTCTCGGCGTTCTCATGAATCATTGATTTCTTGTTAAAACTGGGTGTATGTATTCCATAATTTAATTCACTGTGTATTGAAAGGCTTGGGTCGCCTTCTTATTTCTCCGCTTGATATTACTGTGTATTGGAGCATTTGATTCGTTTTTGGTTCGTTCCTTTTCATTATGAAAACGTGTTGCTGCGCCACTTTAATTTCATTGTTAGAGGACTCTATTTACACAGGGTAATTGCAATATAATTAGTGGTGGACATGAACCATATTAACATTGGTTCTGACCTTATTGGTTCAACCAATACCATGCATAGAAGGCTTTTGAAAATTCTGCAGCTATTAACATGCAAGTAATTAGTTGGGTGGAATATAATTCACTGGGTATTGGAGCGACAGTGGGTGAATGCGCCATTTCAATTTCACTTCATTACAGTCAGAGTAATACTCTATTTGCGCAGAGTAATGACATAGGATCGAAACATTAGAACGACGGCTCGGGAGGCGCCAGATTCCTTATCAAAGGTTCCATGACTTATGTTAAGCTTTGATAAAGCCCATAAGGCATCCCATTGTGAAACTTGTTTGTCTGTGGCAACGTCTCAGGTTTTTATCTCATGTAACATGGATATGGACTTGATACCCCTTCAAAACTATCCAAGCAAGTGATGTTGTAGGGATCAATGTTTATAGAATGTCATGTTAAAGGTTTGCTTGGATCTGATAGACTACCACTATGTCGGCGGCTCTACTTCTAATTTTTGAACACATGATGATTTTTTAATGGAATTGGCTTTTTCTTGAGGACGAAGACAAGTGGCTGTGAACAGGGATTCCTGAGAGTCACCATGTTTAAGCTGTGGTTGTCCAACACGTAGATTCTGTGCAACTGATGAATCTGTCATCGTCTTCTAGCCTTCAAAGGTTTGGTGGGCACTCACTATCTTTATATCTGCGCATATTTTGGACATCTTGACTGCAGATTTGTTCCATTCTGTTGTGAATCCCTTCTAAATTTTGTGCTTTGATTTTTATTATACTTCCATACAAAGTGGAGGTTGTGCGGAGTGGACATTGTGAAGGGGGGGCATTATTTTCTTAATGGTTGTATCTATATCTTTGAAGGCATATCCGATTATTAGATTGTAGAAGTTTAGAAAGCTCGAAGATCAATAAATCTTGTAATTGAGACATTGGAGTTAGCACATTCCAGCAGTTTTGCTTTGCTGAGGAAACATATCTTTAAATTCTAGTTGTTATTATGGTTATATAATCAATCGCCAATTATATCGCCGCCCAGGCATTGTGCCTATGGAGGGGAGTCAAAACACTTGATCTTATAAGCTTCCGGAATTAAAAGATTTGAGACTGTCTGATTTGAGTTTATTGGGATAATAGCTGAGATGCATTCTCATATGCACAGATTTTAAAGATCCTGGTTATTGCAGGCCTAGATTGTATCAGGTGGTATCAGAGCTAGAATGCTCTGTTGAA
>APFE031158733.1:3734-21762 GCA_000404065.3 Pinus taeda | reverse complement strand
TATATATATATATATTTGAATGAGAACAGAAGATTTGTCAAAACTAAAGTGTGTTTTTGAATGCGTGATGAATGATTGAAGTGAAGTGAAGATTTTTAAATTTGATATGCAAGCTACACAAATGCAGTGAAGAAGATTGCAGAAGTGGAAAGAAGTCAAGATCATGCAGGATCTTAAAGGTGAGATGATTTTCTGAGTTAAAATTTATGATTGAAGTTTATGGTTGCAAAGAAGATGATGGCAGTGAACTTGGTATTCAGCTAAAGGCTGAATAAGGAGGACAATTGTAGTGTCCTAAAGAAGAAAAGTGAGTTGAAGAGATAGCCTAGAGAGAGCAGAGGAGTGCTCAAGACGGTTCTAGAGGCAGTGAACCAGCGCTTACCAAAAGAATGAGTGAGGAGAGCTTGGTGAGGTAAGTGGCAGCAAGAGAGATTGTTGTTGCAGAGGCTAGTACAACTCATGGTGAGTGAGAAACTCATGAGGAAGCAGTCTGCCAAAGAGAGAGGGACTTTCAGAGGAAAAGGAAGTCAAGGTGGTAGTGGAAGATCTACAACACCTACAGAAGGAGCTAGCCGTAGCTCAACCCAGCATGCACCCACAGGAGGTGATGCAAGAGGCAGAAGGAATTTTTCTAGAGGAAGAGGAGGCAGAGGAAGAGGTTCAGAGAAATGCCACAGAGATGAGATGACTGCAGAAGTTCGAGAAAGAGAGATTGCAGTAATAAAGGTACAATTGCAGGTATTAGAAGAATGGTTGCAAAAGCAGGAAAATCAGAAAGGAAAATGGCTCTTTCCACTGAAGGGAAAGAGAGTGATTTGGCGACAATTGCAGAGGAAGTTGAGGCAAATTGTGATTGCCTTGTTGAAAAAGGGACTTAGAGTTCTGGTGCCAGAGATGAAATTTGAAGATTCCACATGCAGATCTGATCAAAGGGAAGTGCTGAAGGAAGAAGTCAAGACTAAAAAGTCTTGCAGTTTTAAAACTGATGAGTTGTGTGTGTTTGCAGGTGCAGAGGAGGTTTCCATTAGTGAAACAAAGGAGAAGATCATTGATGATTTCTTGAGTTATTGGGCAAATCCAGATCAGCTGGACAATGTAAAACCGTGTATTTTTGTAGCTGACAATTGTGATGTGATTGCAGGTTTACTGAGGAAGATGTGCAATCTTGTGAAACTGTTACAGCACAAGAGGAAGTTCTTGTGGATGTTGACGAAGAGAATCAGTGTGAAGCACAGATAAGGGAAGTAACAGTTGATACTGTTGAACATTTTTTGCAAACTGAAAATTTATGTATGAATGCAGGTGATGATGATATGCTTCAGTAATGCTACAGAGAAATTGCATTGTTAGAATATTTGTTGATGAATTCAGAGTATGATAGAAAGGTTGCAGTAGACGAAAGAGTTCAGTACAGTGAATGAGAGCAGAAAGACATCTTGGAGATAAATGGTAAGAAGGCGAGACTAGCTGATAGTTTCATGGTGAATGCAAATCAGCATATTGATGTGCTGACAGAGGAGTCGGGAAAGAACTCAGAGCAACATACTGAAGTGTTGCTAGAGGAAGTTGAGGAGACATCTGAACTAGAGGAAAAAGTTGCAGATGAAATTGCAGGTGACAAGCTAATGAATGTTGCAGAGGGACAGGAAGTTTGGGAGGCCGCAACATCCATAGTGATAGCTAGAGCAACATGTGGGGCGACATTTATGGTGGTAGCTGAGGCAACAATGACAACAGCAATATCTATAGGGGCACTGAAGCCTTATATTTTTTATTCTAACAATTGTTTTGTGAGTACAGGTCTTATTGAAGATGCTGGAGAAAATCTGTTAGACAAAGAAATTGAACTGATGAGGCAGATGATGATGAAAGAATCCCAAAAGAGATCAGCAGCAGTGAAACAAAAGGAAAGCAGCAAAAGAAAGAGAGCAGAAGATTGTGAAAGCCTAGTCAGTGGAGCGATGCAGCATAAAGTGTGGAAACCTGGAGAAGAACATCAGAAAGAAGCAGTGGCAAATGGAAAGTTACAACACAAGATATGGGATCCAAGCATACACAGATCCGAACACATGATCAGGGGTTCATGATTAATTTTAAGGTTGGGTGTATGATGCAGGAGCATCAAGACCATTTTTCATTTGTAAATATGTGATTAAAGGGGGGTCATGCATTTTTGGAATTAGTTTTCTAAGTTCCAAGTCAGTTTAATATTTAGGCTTTTAAGTGTGATTTAATTAGATATTCTCAAAATAAATAAATGAGAACATAGGAACTAGGGAGAGCTTTTAGGCATAAAAGGAATGGATGTGGATCATTAAGTGATAAGGACGCTTTTCTATTTTAAACCAGAGAAAAGCTAGAATAAAGCCTCAAGAGGCTTTTTGCAAGATGTATGCATTGCATGTAGAGCTTTAAAGCTTTTATGTTTAAATCGTTATGTAAAGCATGTTTTTGTATTGGATAAGGACCGAGAAGGCATATCCTTAATTATAAATAAAGAAGTAGCAAAGCTCTCATTAGAGAGAGGGGCACACGAGAAGAATGATCATTGACTTTTCCTCTCGGCGTTCTCATGAATCCTCGATTTCTTGTTAAAACTGGGTGTATGTATTCCATAATTTAATTCACTGTGTATTGAAAGGCTTGGGTCGCCTTCTTATTTCTCCGCTTGATATTACTGTGTATTGGAGCATTTGATTCGTTTTTGGTTCATTCCTTTTTATTGTGAAAACGTATTGCTGCGCAACTTTAATTTCATTGATAGAGGACTCTATTTACACAAGGTAATTGCAATATAATCAGTGGTGGACGTGAACCATATTAACATTGGTTCTGACCTTATTGGTTCAACCAATACCGCGCATAGAAGACCTTTGAAAATTCCACAGCTGTTAACATGCAAGTAATTAGTTGGGTGGAATATAATTCACTGGGTATTGGAGCGACAGTGGGTGAATGCACCATTTTAATTTCATTTCATTACAGTCAGAGTAATACTCTGTTTGCACAGAGTAATGGCATAGGATCGAAACATTAGAAGGACGGCTCGGGAGGCGTCAGATTCCCTTATCAAAGGTTCCATGACTTATGTTAAGCTTTGATAAAGCCCATAAGGCATCCCATTGTGAAACTTGTTTGTCTGTGGCAGCATCTCAGGTTTTTATCTCATGTAACATGGATATGGACTTGATACCCCTTCAAAAATATCCAAGCAAGCGATGCTGTAGGGATCAATGTTTATAGAATTTCATGTTAAAGGTTTGCTTGGATATGATAGACTACCACTGTGTCGGCGGCTCTACTTCTAATTTTTTAACACATGATGAATTTTTAATGGAATTGGCTTTTGCTTGAGGACGAAGACAAGTGGCTGTGAACAGGGATTCCCGAGAGTCACTGTGTTTAAGTCGTGGTTGTCCAACACGTAGATTTTGTGCAGCTGATGAATCTGTCATCGTCTTCTAGCCTTCAAAGGGGTGGGCACTCACTGTCTTTATATCTGCGCATATTCCGAACGTCTTGACCGCAGATTTGTTCCATTCTATTGTGAATCCCTTCTAAATTCTGCGCTTTGATTTTTATTATACTTTCATACAAAGTGGAGGTTGTGCGGAGTGGACGTTGTGAAGGGGGGGCATTATTTTCTTAATGGTTGTATCTATATCTTTGAAGGCATATCCGATTATTAGATTGTAGAAGTTTAGAAAGCCCGAAGATCAATAAATCTTGTAATTGAGACATTGGAGTTAGCACATTCCAGCAGTTTTGCTTTGTTGAGGAAACATATCTTTAAAATTTTAGTTGTTATTATGGTTATATAATCAATCGCTAATTATATCGCCGCCCAGGCATTGTGCCTATGGAGGGGAGTCGAAACACTTGATCTTATAAGCTTCCGGAATTAAAAGATTTGAGACTGTCTGACTTGAGTTTATTAGGATAATAGCTGAGATGCATTCTCATATGCACAGATTTTAAAGATCCTGGTTATTGCAGGCCTAGATTGTATCAGGTGGTATCAGAGCTAGAATGCTCTGTTGAAGATTTTTTTTTTTTTTGAATGAGAACAGAAGATTTGTCGAAAACTAAAGTGTGTTTTTGAATGCGTGATGAATGATTGAAGTGAAGATCAGGTTTTTAAATTTGATATGCAAGCTACACAAATGCAGTGAAGAAGATTGCAGAAGTGGAAAGAAGACAAGATCATGCAGGATCTTAAATGTGAGATGATTTTTTGAGTTAAAATTTATGATTGAAGTTTATGGTTTCAAAGAAGATGATGGCAGTGAACCTGGCATTCAGCTAAAGGTTGAATAAGGAGGACAATTGCAGTGTCCTGAAGAAGAAAAGTGAGTTGAAGAGACAGCCTAGAGAGAGCAGAGGAGTGCTCAAGAAGGTTCCAAAGGCAGTGAACTAGTACTTACCAAAAGACTGAGTGAGGAGAGCTTGGTGAGGTAAGTGGCAGCAAGAGATTGTTGTTGCAGAGGCTAGTACAACTCATGGTGAGTGAGAAACTCATGAGGAAGCAGTCTGCCAGAGGGAGAGGGACTTTCAGAGGAAAAGTAAGTCAAGGTGGTAGTGGAAGATCTACAACACCTAAAGAAGGAGCTAGCCGTAGCTCAACCCAGCATGCACCCACAGGAGGTGATGCAAGAGGCAGAAGGAGTTTTTCTAGAGGAAGAGGAGGTAGAGGAAGAGGTTCAGAGAAATGCCACAGAGATGAGATGACTGCAGAAGTTCGAGAAAGAGAGATTGCAGTAATAAAGGTACAATTGTAGGTACTAGAAGAATGGCTGCAAGAGCAGGAAAATCAGAAAGGAAAATGGCTCTTTCCACTGAAGGGAAAGAGAGTGATTTGGTGACAATTGCAGAGGAGGTTGAGGCAAATTGTGATTGCCTTGTTGAAAAAGGGACTTAGAGTTCTGGTGCCAGAGATGAAATTTGAAGATTCCACATGCAGATCTGATCAAAGGGAACTGTTAAAGCAAGCAGTCAAGACTAAAAAGTCTTGCAGTTTTAAAGCTGATGAGTTGTGTGTGTTTGCAGGTGCAGAGGAGGTTTCCATTGGTGAAACAAAGGAGAAGATCATTGATGATTTCTTGAGTTATTGGGCAAATCTAGATCAGCTGGATAATGTAAAACAGTGTATTTTTGTAGCTGACAATTGTGATGTGATTACAGGTTTTACTGAGGAGGGTGTGCAATCTTGTGAAGCTGTTACAACACAAGAGGAAGTTCTTGTGGATGTTGACGAAGAGAATCAGTCTGAAGCACAGATAAGGGAAGTGACAGCTGATACTGTTGAACATTTTGTGCAAACTGAAAATTTATGTATGAATGCAGGTGATGATGATATGCTTCAACAATGCTACAGAGAAATTGCATTGTTAGAATATTTGTTGATGAATTCAGAGTATGATAGAAAGGTTGTAGTAGACGAAAGAGTTCAGTATAGTGAACGAGATCAGAAAGACATCTTGGAGATAGATGGTAAGAAGGTGAGACTAGCTGATAGTCTCATGGTGAATGCAAATCAGCATACTGATGTGCTGACAGAGGAGTCAAGAAAGAACTCAGAGCAGCATACTGAAGTGTTCCTAGAGGAAGTTGAGGAGACATCTGAACCAGAGGAAAAAGTTGCAGATGAAATTGCAGGTGACAAGCTAAGGAATGTTGCAGAGGGACAGGAAGTTTGGGAGGCCACAACATCCATAGTGATAGCTAGAGAAACATGTGCGATGACATTTATGGTGGTAGTTGAGGCAACAATGACAGAAGCAATATCTATGGGGGCACTGAAGCCTTATATTTTTTATGCTAACAATTGTTTTGTGAGTACAGGTCTTATTGAAGATGCTAGAGAAAATTTGTTAGACAAAGAAATTGAACTGATGAGGCGTATGATGATGAAAGAATCCCGGAAGAGACCAGCAGTAGTGAAACAAAAGGAAAGCAGCAAAAGAAAGACAACATAAGATTGTGAAAGCCTAGTCAGTGGAGCGATGTAGCATAAAGTGTGGAAACCTGGAGAAGAACATCAGAAAGAAGCAGTGGCAAATGGAAAGTTACAGCACAAGATATAGGATCCATGTATACACACATCCGAACACATGATTAGGGGTTCATGATTAATTTTAAGGTTGGGTGTATGATGCAGGAGCATCAAGACCATTTTTCATTTGTAAATATGTGATAAAAGTGGGTCATGCATTTTTGGAATTAGTTTTTTAAGTTCCAAGTCAGTTTAATATTTAGGCTTTTAAGTGTGATTTAATTAGATATTCTCAAAATAAATAAATGAGAGCATAGGAACGAGGGAGAGCTTTTAGGCATAAAAGGAATGGATGTGGATCATTAAGTGATAAGGAGGCTTTTCTATTTTAAACCAGAGAAAAGTTGGAATGAAGCCTCAAGAGGCTTTTTGTTAGATGTATGCATTGCATGTAGAGCTTTAAAGCTTTTATGTTTAAATCGTTATGTAAAGCATGTTTTTGTATTGGATAAGGACCGAGAAGGCCTATCCTAAATTATAAATAAAGACGCAGTAAAGCCCTCATTAGAGAGAGGGGCGCACGAGAAGAATGATCATTGACTTTCCCTCTCGGCGTTCTCATGAATCATCGATTTCTTATTAAAACTGGGTGTATGTGTTCCATAATTTAATTCACTGTGTAATTAAAGGCTTGGGTCGCCTTCTTATTTCTCCGCTTGATATTACTGTGTATTGGAGCATTTGATTCGTTTTTGGTTCGTTCCTTTTCATTGTGAAAACGTATTGCTGCGCCACTTTAATTTCATTGTTAGAGGACTCTATTTACACAGGGTAATTGCAATATAATTAGTGGTGGACGTGAACCATATTAACATTGGTTCTAACCTTATTGGTTCAACCAATACTGCGCATAGAAGGCCTTTGAAAATTCCGCAGCTGTTAACATGCAAGTAATTAGTTGGGTGGAATATAATTCACTGGGTATTGAAGCAACAGTGGGTGAATGCACCATTTTAATTTCATTTCATTACAGTCAGAGTAATACTCTATTTGCGCAGGGTAATGGCATAGGATCGAAACGTTAGAAGGACGGCCCGGGAGGCGCCGGATTCCCTTATCAGTGGTTCCACTACTTATGTTAAGCTTTGATAAAGCCCATAAGGCATCCCATTGTGAAACTTGTTTGTCTGTGGCAGCGTCTCAGGTTTTTATCTCATGTAACATGGATATGGACTTGATACCCCTTCAAAACTATCCAAGCAATTGATGCTGTAGGGATCAATGTTTATAGAATGTCATGTTAAAGGTTTGCTTGGATATGATAGACTACCACTGTGTCGGCGGCTCTACTTCTAATTTTTGAACACATGATGAATTTTTAATGGAATTAGCTTTTGCTTGAGGACAAAGACAAGTGGCTGTGAACAGGGATTCCCGAGTGTCACCGTGTTTAAGCTGTGGTTGTCCAACACATAGATTCTGTGCAGCTGATGAATCTGTCACCGTCTTCTAGCCTTCAAAGGTTTGGTGGGCACTCACTGTCTTTATATCTGCGCATATTCTGGACATCTTGACTGCAGATTTGTTCCATTCTATTGTGAATCCCTTCTAAATTCTGCGCTTTGATTTTTATTATACTTCCATATAGAGTGAAGGTTGTGCAGAGTGGACGTTGTGAAGGGGGGCGTTATTTTCTTAATGGCCGTATCTATATCTTTGAAGGCATATCCGATTATTAGATTGTAGAAGTTTAGAAAGCCCAAAGATCAATAAATATTGTACTTGAGACATTGGAGTTAGCACATTCCAGCAGTTTTGCTTTGCCGAGGAAACATATCTTTAAAATTTTAGTTGTTATCATGGTTATATAATCAATTGCCAATTATATCGCCGCCCAGGCATTGTGCCTATGGAGGGGAGTCGAAACACTTGATCTTATAAGCTTCCAGAATTAAAAGATTTGAGACTGTCTGATTTGAGTTTATTGGGATAATAGCTGAGATGCATTCTCATATGCACAGATTTTAAAGATCCTAGTTATTGCAGGCATGGCTTTTGTTAGCTTCCTGCTGCAGCAGGTTATTCATTTTTCATGATTGGCATTTCACAGGCCAAATATGTCGTACTCTGCTTGCTGCAATACTCCATATTTGCTCAAACAGTCTCCAAGTGAAGAAGGCTACTTCAAGTTCATCCAATTGCCTTCAAATTTTGTAAAGTTATCCCGGTATCGCTATTTTTAGTTAAAGGGAGGTCCAAACAGTTTATCTTGGTCTCCCTTAGGTGTTAAATTTCCTGTTTTAGAATATAGAGATTGTAAATCTGTCCAAACAGTTTAATCTTGGCAGATTCTTAGATAGGTAGAGAAACAGACGAGCCCAACAGCTTAATCTGGGCTCCGGAAGAAATAAGGGTAGTATGTAGATAGGAAAGCATCAAAAGAAAAATGAATGACGAGTTTGCAAGTCTAAGTGCACCCCCAAGCAAAAGAAGAAAAAATGCTTGGCAAATAGGCTGGGTAGGTAGTTCTGAGGTTGTTGAATTGCTGACCAGTTCCAGGTTTTCAGGTTTCATATCATGCAGAACATAATCAACAAGGATTTGTGTGCAAAAAAACTCAAAAGAGGTATAACTGACTCCCCTTCTCTCTTCTCCTCAATCATTAACTAATTTCCCCAAAAGAGGTCAAGATCTGCTTGACACCTCTTAAGTTCCATCATCTTCATAACACTGGCTTGAGTAAAGATCTGCTTTACTCAAAGTTGTTCCATATTTTCTCCTAAAGTATGGTCCTATCCCCTTGCAACAGCCTAAGCTCTCCCAAAATTAGCGCTTTCTTACCATCTCCATATTAACCACTAACATTATTATTTAGCTCCCTATTCTTCCCATCCCCTTATTAATATTAAGTAAAATCCCCCTACGTAATATCCCTCCCCCTGGTTGAAAAATAACCATAAGAACTCCCTGGAATTGTTCAATTTATCTGAAACTCAGCAAGAACCCCTCGCTACGAGAAATAGGCCATTTAGAGGAATCTTCAAGGAATCTTCTGATTTCTGAGCCCATTGCGTGCCGAAAAAGCCCGAAAATCGCCCAATCGTGCCAAAAGGATCTGGTTTAAAGACAGCAGCAGATCAATCACAGAGTTTAAAGTGTATCAGATCAAATCAGCAGGCATCAAGCGTGTCAAAGAGTATCAATCGACGGTGGGAGCCATCAATGTAGCGGCAAAGTGTATCAACAAATATTTTGAGCAGCGGCCCGAAGCAGGAGAACATTTAATATCTTCCAGCAGATTCATAGAAAGAGGGCGAAACTACTTGAAGCTCTCAAATCATAATTATTGCACATTCAATTCACACCAGAGCCAAACTGCAGTCCCCAAAGCACAATCACTCTAGCAGCACCGCATCTGGTCCCTAAGGGCCACCTCGTCACCTGTTCCGATCGAGCTGCCCCCAGCGCAGCCAAAAAGATTTACTTGCATTTAATTCCAGCAGCATTTAGATGTTTGAAGAGTTCTAAGCAGACCTGTCAAGGTCACTTGTAATGTTGTCTTTCCGATATTTTGTTTATAAATACCACCCTAAGCAATGTTGTGAGGGGTTGGTTGGTTGGTAGTAGTTGTTGGTTAGTCTTCTTTCCAGCATTTTCTCCGAGCAGAGACTCGCACTGTAACTGTGATAATTTCCATAATCAAAGATTGCTGAAAGCATGGATTGTGAAACAACTTGATGTTTTCTCTTGGCCAAGGAATGATCATGGAATTCCTATGCTTCTACACGATCCAATAAGTGTTCCTCTCCTCTGTTTTATTTTATATTTTTTTAACACCTTTCCACCTTTCTAAATTGTAGGAAAAAAGAATAGCTTAAGATTTGTTCCAATACACCTTAAGTTCAATTTCTGTGTTTTTCAATGTTTTCTTCAGAAACAGTTATGAGCTTGTATTCTTAAATGATCTGGTTTACGCTGTTTCTTTCACATATGAGTGCATGCCTTAGGAATTCTTAGCTGCTCCAGGATCCCACTCATCCACTTCTCCTCTTTGTCAGCATGATGAAATGATTCTCCTTTGCCTTTCATCCCTGATGTTCACTCCGTACTTTCAGCAAACAGAGAATTGTATCCTGTGTGGCTATCCCGCTCCGTATCCCCTTGTGACCAAGAAAACGCTCGCATGCCTCAATCTGTGACTCCATGCCCAATGGTTCGAAACTTATCACACCTTACCGTGCCTCTTTGTTCGAGAATCCTACCTTCTTTCCAATCACAATCAACACTCCCTTGAAGTCAGAAAGCTAGCCTAAAATCATCAACTAAGGTTGAATCAAAAGGAGAGAGCCCTCTCCGATTGCAGGTGGGCTAGAACCTGCAATCAGAAGATTGGTTTGTGGTTACCTCGGCCGTATCCCTATTAGGATCCTAGGGACAACCTGAGTGATAACATAATGGTGACTCCGCTGGGGACCTCCTCAGATAAATCAATGCAACCAGTCTGCAGCCTTCAGAGGAAGAAACTGACTTGTAAAAGCCTCGGTCGACTTGTATCTGCGCACTCCATTGGGGATTCAAGCGCTCTGTTCATCTTTAAACCCCAGTGGAGGAAGTGCTCCTGTTCTTCAAAGCTTGTCGCGCTTAGTTCTGATCTTTGATGGTGGACAGAGATCAGGCACTTCAGAGTCTAGGCATCCACCTGGCGACTCCACTTCAATTTCAATCAAAGGCTCCACTGAGGAACGAACCAAATGTTACAGCCGAGTGCCCCATGTATTAATAATAAGAGAGAATTACCGAATCCTGGGAGGAACTTCCTTTTGATGAAGTTTTAGATAAATGCAGAGAAGGTTTATTAGAGTTTGAGGTTAATGAAGAATTTTTCAGAGCGGTATTGTCAAAAATACCAGCGGCCGGAATAAACTTTTCCTTGAGTTGGTTGTGGAAAAATATGAGAATGAAATTGAACTCTTGGTAGCTCGGAGACAGTCTTATGATTTCGGCAACCCTCAAGAGTTTTACCAAAATCTTCCTCCTCCAGTTCACAAGGAAATAGTGTTGTCTCCTGAATTGCAGTTTGAGTATGATCTGGGTTCCAAGGGAAAGACAAAAGGATCAGCTGCTAGGCTCATTACCGAAGATGCAGCTACTTCATTTGACTCAAAGAACCCGGAATCATGCCGAAGCCTCCATTCCCCTATTCAGGAGGAAACACTGTTGCTTGAGGACCTGCAGATTCTGTATGATCTGGGTTCCAAGGGAAAGGCATAAGGATTAGCTGCTAGGCTCATTACCGAAGATGCAACTACTTCGTCCGACCCAGAAGATCCTGAATCATGCCGAAGTCTCCCGTCCCCAACTCAGGAGGAGATGCTGCTACCTTCTGATTCACGAACTCTGCATGATTCTATTGACAAGACAGAAACAGAACGGTCGACTTCTAGGCTTACCACCGAGGACGCAGTCGCTCCGTCTGTCCAAGAAGAAGCAGAAGAAGTTCTCTCGCGGGGTAAGTTCATCGATCCAATTGTAGACTACATGGAACTTCGGTTTAACCCACTTTTTTTAACGTGTTTTCTCAGTGAAGATCGTATGCTTCAGCAGCAAGTGATAGATGCCACAATTTTGGTTATAAAAGCATATGCCTGAATGATGCTTTTACGTTCAGAAACTATCAGTCAGCAAGTTTATCTCGTTTCACAGTTGCTTAAATGGCTGCACTGGTTGTTTGGTTTCACCTAACGGCAAAGTAACTGCTGGTTAGGGTAGGTAGGTAGAAGGAATAAAGCGGCTGGAGTAAACAAGTTTTGCAGAAGACAGCGAGAAACTAAGAACCAAGGTGTTCTGGCCTGCTGTTCTTGACTTCTCACAAGGAGAAGCCATCCCCGAGTGGAGCCACTGTTAGCTTCCTGCTGCAGCAGGTTATTCATTTTTCATGATTGGCATTTCACAGGCCAAATATGTCGTACTTTGCTTGCTGCAATGCTCCATATTTGCTCAAACAGTCTCCAAGTGAAGAAGGCTACTTCAAAGTTCATCCAATTGCCTTCAAATTTTGTAAAGTTATCCCGGTATCGCTATTTTTTAAAGGGAGATCCAAATAGTTTAATCTTGGTCTCCCTAGGTTAAAATTTCCTGTTTTAGAATATAGAGATTGTAAATTTGTCCAAACAGTCTAATCTTGGCAGATTCTTAGATAGGTAGAGAAGCAGAGGAGTCCAACAGCTTAATCTGGGCTCCGGAAGAAATAAGGGTAGTATGTAGATAGGAAAGCATCAAAAGAAAAATGAATTATGGGTTTGCAAGTCTAAGTGCACCCCCAAACAAAAGAAGAAAAAATGCTAGGTAAGTAGGCTAGGTAGGTAGTTCTGAGGTTGTTGAATTGCTGACCAATTCCAGGTTTTCAGGTATCATATCATGTAGAACATAATCAGCAACCATTTGTGTGCAAAAAGCTCAAAAGAGGTATAATTGACTCCCCTTCTCTTTTCTCCCCAATCATTAACTAACTTCCCCAAACGAGGTCAGGATCTGCTTGACACCTCTTAAGTTCCATCGTCTTCACAACACTGGCTTGAGTAAAGATCTACTTTACTCAAAGTTGTTCCATATTTTCTCCTAATGTATGGTCCTATCCCCTTGTAACAGCCTAAGCTCTCCCGAACTTAGCGCTTTCTTACCATCTCCATATTAACCACTAACATTATTATTTAGCTCCCTATTCTTTCCATCCCCTTATTAATAGTAAGTAAAATCCCCCTACGTAATATCCCTCCCCCTGGTTGAAAAATAACCATAAGAACTCCCGGGAATTGCTCAGTTTATCTGAAACTCAGCAAGAACCCCTGACCTCCAAAACCACCTCCCAGATACAAAATACTCCTTCCAAAGTATAAAATCCCTCTGAGGTAATTAGGCCCCTTCCGAAACCTCAAATGCCCTTCACACCCACTTACTTTCTCTTTCCTCCTCAAAGCCATATCGCATCGCAACCTCGCACTCTCATCTTCATGCATGTCATCACCCATCCCTTCCCCACCGATGCGATATTGCGACATCGGCTATCGGCGATCGCAAGCACCAAGCCTCCAATTCATTTACCTCTCCGTCTCCGCCGACGCGATATTGCGATATCGCCAATCGACAGTCGCAAGCACCAAGGGTCCAACCCAATTATCCCCCGTTCCCTGCCGACGCGATATCGCGATATCGCATCGGAGTCTTTTCACCACATTACCTCCAATATCTCATCACGTCGCTCTGTACCAGGGACCCACAGCTGACGTCATCCACCGTACAGCTGACACCATGCTTACGTTAGTAGCCAGAACGCCGAAAATTTCACCCAGGATGAAAAATCGCACTTTGGAGCTCCAAATCAAGAAACCGAGGCAGTTTCCGATGTGCGATTAGCACCAAGTGCTAATCATGCATCGCTATGGGAAATAGGCCATTTTGAGGAATCTTCAGGGAATCTTCTGATTTCTGAGCCCATTGCGTGCCGGAAAAGCCCGAAAATCACCCGATCGTGCCAAAAGGATCCGGTTTAAAGACAGCAACAGATCAATCACAGAGTTTAAAGTGTATCAGATCAAATCAGCAGGCATCAAGCGTGTCAAAGAGTATCAGTCGACGGCGGAAGCCATCAATGTAGTGGAAAATTGTATCACCGAATATTTTGAGCAGCGGCCCGAAGCAGGAGAACATTTAATATCTTCCAGCAAATTCATAGAAGGAGGGCGAAACTACTGAAGCTCTCAAATCATAATTATTGCACATTCAATTCACACCAGAGCCAAACTGCAGTCCCCAAAGCACAATCACTCCAGCAGCACCGCATCTGGTCCCCAAGGGCCACCTCATCACCTGTTCCGATCGAGCTACCCCCAGCGCAGCCAAAAAGATTTACTTGCATTTAATTCCAGCAGCATTTAGATGTTTGAAGAGTTCCAAGCAGACCTGTCAAGGTCACTTGTAATGATGTCTTTCTGATATTTTGTTTATAAATACCACCCTATGCAATGTTGTGAGGGGTTGGTTGGTTGGTAGTAGTTGTTGGTCAGTCTTCTTTCCAGCATTTTCTCCGAGCAGAGACTCGCACTAAAACTATCATAATTTCCATAATCAAAGATTGCTGAAAGCATGGATTGCGAAACAACTTGATGTTTTCTCTTGGCCAAGGAATGATCACGGAATTCCTGTGCTTCTACACGATCCAATAAGTGTTCCTCTCCTCGGTTTTATTTTATGTTTTTTTACCACCTTTTCGCCTTTCTAAATGGCAGGAAAAAAGAATATCTTAAGATTCGTTCCAATACACCTTAAGTTTAATTTCTGTGCTTTTCAATGTTTTCTTCAGAAACAGTTATGCGATTGTATTCTTAAATGATCTGGTTTACGTTGTTTCTTTCACATACGAGTGCATGTCTTAGGAATTCTTAACTGCTCCGGGATCCCACTCATCCACTTCTCCTCTTTGTCAGCATGATGAAATGATTCTCCTTTGCCTTTCATCCTTGATGTTCACTCCGTACTTTCAGCAAACAGAGAATTCTATCCTGTGTGGCTATCCTGCTCTGTATCCCCTTGTGACCAAGAAAACACTCGCATGCCTCAATCCGTGACTCCATGCCCAATGGTTCGAAACTTATCACACCTTACCATGCCTCTTTGTTCGAGAATCCTACCTTCTTTCCAATCACAATAAACACTCCCTTGAAGTCAGAAAGCTAGCCTAAAATCATCAACTAAGGTTGAATCTAAAGGAGAGAGCCCTCTCTGATTGTAGGTGGGCTAGAACCTGCAATCAGAAGATTGGTTTGTGGTTACCTTGGCCGTATCCCTACTAGGAGCCTAGGGACAACCTTAGTGATAACACCTTCGTTAATCGAATCCCTTGTTTATTTCTTGCAATTCCTCTTGAGCACTTAATACACAACTCATAGGTGGTATCAAAGTCTTCCTTTGATATATCTCCCTTTTCGACCATACTCAACAATTCCAAAGAGTCTTCTTGGAAGGCCCGGAGAAGGATAATTTTAAAAATGTCTTTATCCAGGTCAAAGTAACCTGGCCTCTACAATGTGTATTTAAAGTGTTCCACACAGTCTTCGATATTTTCATCCTCTTTCTATATAAATTTAAAAAGCTCTTCTTTAATATCCCGTGATTTATAGTAGTCTTGGTATTTCTCCAAGAAAGAAGTTCTCATTGCTTCCCATGTGGTGATAGACCTTCCCACAAGACCCATAAACCACAACAGGGTTGTCCCTTTTAGCGTAGCATGGAATATTTTCAATTTCTGAGCATCCGTTATGTAATCATACCCTCAACACATTGTCAAATTCAAAAAAAACGTGTCAGGGTCTTCTGAAGTAAGCCCATGGCAACTGGGTAACGTTGTTAAAGGGATGGGATTGTTGGTGCACTAGTCCCCAAATCCCCAATTGGGATGTCAATAGTAGAGGTTGTAGGTGCCATGAATATCCTCTAATACTCACTAGGGATTTTAGTTGGCTCCTCAGGAAGGGCTTTTACCACAGGGATTCGAGTTGCCTTAATAGCACTTCCTCTATCCTTTGGTGATAGAAATGTTTCTACAAGCTCTTCTTCCCTGTCATAGTGGTTGGACCCTTCGGATCTCCTCTCTGCAATTCCTTCTTCCCTACTGGGATGGATAGTTCCTCTGGATGCTTTACTTGTAACTTCTTCTTCTTCTGTTATAAGCAATGGGATCCCTTTAGCAGGCGTATTTTTGCTTGTCTCTCCGGCTACTGGAAGGGTCTGTTGTATTGAACCAGTAGGGGGTGCTGTGAATAGCACTAGTTGATCTACATATTGTCCCTCTAATTTTGTTCATGCACCTGGCCTCACGGCTGCACGGGAAGATGCTTCCAACTCAGCTTTTGCAATGATTTGCTAGATGTAGGTGTTCCTTCCCAGATCCTATCTTTCCTTCTTTAAGGCTCTCCCTCTACCCCTTTTATTTGGCTCTTTATTCATACAAGATGGTGTGACAACAGAAATCAAACCACAATGCTCAAGGACTAGAGTAGGGCATCAAAAAGACCATTCCCTCCCTAGGACAAGAGATCACATTGAACAGAAGGTAGTTAATGGCAGAAAAAAGAAGAATAAAAGAACACAGGAACCTAGGGTTCAAGACCTTGAGCAGGGCGTCAAAGACTCCTCCCTCCCCAGGACAAGACCCCAATCAAGAAACAACACACACATGCGAAATCCTTAACACTTCAAGACCTGAAGTAGGGCATTAAAGGACCCCTCCCTCCCCAGGGCGAGAGATTGGGTTTCTCAAAATAGAAATAAAAAAGTGCCAGGGAAAATCTAAGCTCAGAGATTGGAGCAGGGTGTCAAAGGACTCCTCCCTCCCTATGGCAAGAGATCGTCCCTACTAAAATAGGAAAAAAAAAAAAACTCAAAATAAATGAAATACCTATGCTTAGAACCTAGAGTAGAGTGAGAAAGCTCGTTCTCTCCCCAAGGCGAGAGATTGACCCTCTAGTTAACACAGATCGTGTCTTGCACCTCGTTAGCCTCCTCGGAAATGCTGCCAAAATATTGGTGTCTAGGTATGAACAAATTATCCACTCCTTTTCCTACATTAATGTATCAATTTGGGTGCATATCCCTGTCAAGGAAACACGCAAGGTATATGTAGGGGTAAGGTTATGATCTATCCTCAACCAAGGGGTCGTGATTGACAATCAAAACATTGTTGAAACAGAAGTAAAAACTAAAATGCAGAACGTAAAAGGGTATTCAGAGTTATCTAAGAGATATGTAACAATGACAAGAAATAAACAAAGCAATATAAAATACACACAACACAAGGAAACACGCAACACCTGATCAGAAGAGTGGGCCCAGCTTTCTGATTAAGGCTATGTTACTCATAGTGAGTGACAGATCAGCAAAAGGGTTTATATCTTATTAATCTGAATAATGTTGTTACAATACCAAACAGGGTCTCCCCCTGATACAGGAATGACTCGTCTCTTATATAATACAAAGGAGAATTATTCTCCCCAAAACCTGGCAACTATATGCCCTAAGATATACATCAGTTCTATCGCAGCACTGGCATTGAGAGAGCAAGAACAGGAATGGTAAACAAATGGGTTGAGAGAAGCTGCAATCAGTTATGCTGCTTCGTCATGGTCGATAAGCTACTGTGAATTGTGGAACTGCTATGATATGCTGTGCGGTCAACACCTGCACTCCATAATTTGTGGTCATCACAAGTTTTAGTGGTTTGTGTAGGTAGAAACCTTCATGACTCTACTTCATTAATTAGATATCCCAAGAGACAATAAAGGGGAATTACCTTGTAGTGTTACGTAGTAAATATATGTGAATGAATGCAAAAAGGATGAAAAGAGGAGTGGAAATGTACAGAAAAGATAGGCCAATTTTGTTCCCAACAAGATTTGTGCATCAAGAAACCTGGGAGGAAGCCTAAAGACCCTACCACCATACATGTGATAGGGAAATTATCTTAATTAATGTTTGCATAGCCTCTCCTAACTATGTATAATGCTCCAGGAAATCCTACGGTCACTATCTACATTAATGATCAACCCATAGCCAACACATTGATCAAATTTGGAGCTAGCATTAATGTAATGACAAAGGACCTCTTTACTGGTCTTGGACTATAGGGACATAGACATACTCCTACTATACTTGAATTGGAAGACAAGTCCTGTGTCAAACTCGAGGGGGGTGTTGGAGGATTTTGTGATTACAATAGCTTCCTGGAGGTATCCGACTGACTTTCTTATCTTATAGCCCAAATCCAATTTGGGATGACATCCTTTGATCCTAGGGAGCCCTTGGCTGGCCACTAGGAATGCATTTATAGGTTGCATATTGTTAGAAAATTAAATATTACGAAGCAATGGAACACATAAAATATTGCAGAAATATAAACACAGAAAGCGCACAAAACAAGAGAGACACAGATATACGTGGTTCACCTAGTTTGGGCTATGTCCACCTCGAACAGCCAGTCCTTCC
>APFE031158728.1:989-13831 GCA_000404065.3 Pinus taeda | reverse complement strand
CAAACAAACATTATAGTAATAATATGAATTAAAATTATTAATATAGTAATGTCATGAAGTAAATAATGATAATTGTTAGTGTAATAGTGTTACAATATAGTAAAACATAAAACATAAACAGACAAAGAACATAGTAATAACACGAATTAAAATTATTAATATAGTAATGACATGAATTAATAATTATAATGATTAGTATGATAGTGTTACAAAATAGTGTTACAATATAGTAAAATATAAAACAAAAAACAAACACACAATATAGTAATAACATGAATTAAATAATGATAATGATTAGTGTAATAGAGTTACATAATAGTGTTAAAATATAGTAAAACATAAAACATAAATAGACAAAGAATATAGTAATAACATGAAATAAATAATGATAATGATTTGCATAGTAGTGTTACAGCTTAGTAAAACATAAAACATAGAACAAACAAACTGTATACTAATAACATGAATTAAAATTATTAATATAGTAATAACATGAGTTAAATGATGATAATTATTACTATAGTAGTGTTACAAAATAGTAAAACATAATAAATAAAACAAACAAACAATATAGTAATAGCATGAATTAAATAATAATAATGATTAGTATAATAGTGTTACCAAATAGTAAAACATAAAACGTAAAACAAACAAACAGTATAGTAATAACATGAATTAAATAATTATAATGATTAGTATAACAATTTTACAATTTAGTAAAACATAAAACATAGAACAAACAAACAATATAGGTATAACATGAATTAAAATTATTAATACAGTAATAACATGGATTAAATAATGATAATGATTAGTACAATAGTGTTACAAAATAGTAAAAGATAAAACATAAAACAAACAAACAAACAAACAAACAAACAATATGGTAATAACATGAATAAAAATTATTAATATAGTAAGAACGTGAATTAAATAATTATAATGATTAGTATGACAGTGTTACAAAATATTGTTACAAAATAGTAAAACATAAAACATAAACAAACAAACAATACAATAATAACATGAATTAAATAATGATAATGATTAGTATAATAGTTTTACAATATAGTAAAACATAAAACATAGAACAAACAAACAATATAGCAATAACACAAATTAAAATTATTAATACAGTAATAACAAGAATTAAATAATGTTAATGATTAGTATAATAGCGTTACAAATAGTAAAAGATAAAACATAAAACAAACAAACAAACAATATGGTAATAACATGAATTAAAATTATTAATATAGTAAGAACGTGAATTAAATAATTATAATGCTTAGCATGATAGTGTTACAAAATATTGTTACAAAATAGTGTTAGAACATAGTAAAACATAAAACATAAAACATAAAACAAAAAAACAAGATAGTAATAACATGAATTAAATAATGATAATGATTAGTATAATAGTGTTACAAAATAGTAAAACATAAAACAAACAAACTATATAGTAATAACATGAATTAAATAATGATAAATATTAGTATAATAGTATTACGAAATAGTGTAACATAACAGTAAAACATACAACATAAAACAAAAAAACAACATAGTAGTAGCATGAATTAAAATTATTAATATAGTAATAACATGAATTAAATAATGATAATGGTTAGTATAATAGTTTTACAAAATAGTAAAACATAAACCTAAAACAAATAAACAATATAATAACAACATGAATTAAATAATCATAATGATTAGTATTATAGTGTTACAAAATAGTAAAACATAAAACATAAAACAAACAAATAATATAGCAGTAACATGAATTAAAATTATTAATATAGTAATAGCATGAATTAAATAATGATATTGATTAGGATAATAGTGTTATAGAATAATGTTACAAAATAGTGTTACAATATAGTAAAACATAAAACCTAAACCAAACAAACAATATAGTAATAACATAAATTAAAATTATTAATATAGTAATAACATGATTTAAATAATGATAATCATTAGTATAATAGTGTTACAAAATAGTAAAACATAAAACAAACAAGCAATATAGTAATAACATGAATTAAAGAAAGATAATGATTAGTATAGTAGTGTTAAAGAATAGTAAAACGTAAAACATAAAATAAACAAACAAAATAGTAAAACATAAAACATAAAACAAACAAACAATATAGTAATAAAATTATTAATATAACAATAAGATGAATTAAAACTATTAATAAAGTAATAACGTAAATTAAAATTATTAATATAGTAATAACATAAGTTAATAATGATAATGATTAGCATAATAGTGTTACAAAATAGTAAAATATAAAAAAACAAACAATATAGTAATAACATGAATTAAATAATGATAATGATTAGTATATTAGTGTTACAAAATAGTAAAACATAAAACATAAAAAGAAACAAACAATATAGTAATAACAATTATTAAATAATAATAATGATTAGTGTAATAGTGTGACAAAATAGTAAAACATAAAACAAACAAACGATATAGTACTAACATGAATTAAAATTGGTTTTTTTTTTTCTACGTTAAGACTAACCTAAATACCCACAGGGGATTTGAACCAGTGACCTATTGCAAGGAGTGCCTTAACAACGCACCCATTCACCGTCAATCCAAAGCCCCGTGGGCACATGAATTAAAATTATTAATATAGTAATAACAATTATTAAATAATGATGATGATTAGTATAATAGTTTGACAAAATAGTAAAACATAAAACAGAAAAAAAAACAAACAATATACTAGTAATATGAATTAAAAGTACTAATAGAGTAATAAAATAAATTAGATAACGATAATGATTAGTATAATAGTATTACAAAATACTAAAACATAAAACATAAAAAAAAAACAATGTTGTAATAACGTGAACTAAAATTATTAATATAGTAATAACATCAATTAAATAGTGATAATGATTAGTATAATAGTGTTACAAAATAGTAAAACATAAAACATAAAACAAACAACATAAAACAAAAAAACAATATAGTAAGAACATGAATTAAAATTATTAATATAGTAATAACGTGAATTAAATAGTTATAATCATTAGTATAATAGTGTTACAATATAGTAAAACATAAAATGTATAACAAACAAACAATATAGTAATAACATGAATTAAATAAAGATAATGTTTAGTATAGTAGTGTTACAAAATAGTAAAACATAAAACCTAAAACAAACAAACAATATAGTAGTAACATGAATTAAAATTATTAATATAGTAATAACATGAATTAAATGATGATAATGATTAGCGCAATAGAGTTTCAAAATATTGTTACAAAATAGAAAAACATAAAACCTGAAACAAACAAACAATATAGTAATAACATGAATCAACATTATTAATATAGTAGTAACATGAATTAAATAATGATAATGATTAGTATAATAGTGTGACAAAATAGTGTAACATAATAGTAAAACATAAAACGTAAAACAAGCAAAAAATACAGTAGTAACATGAAATAAAATTATTAATATAGTAATAACATGAATTAAATAATTATAATAATTAGTATAATAGTTGTGACAAAATAGTGTAACATAATAGTAAAACATAAAACGTAAAACAAGCAAAAAATACAGTAGTAACATGAAATAAAATTATTAATATAGTAATAACATGAATTAAATAATTATAATAATTAGTATAATAGTCTTACAAAATAGTAAAGAATAAAACATAACTAGCGTTACAAAATAGTGTTACAATATAGTAAAACATAAAACATAAATAGTGTTACAAAATAGTAAAACATAAACATAAAACAAACGAACGATATACTAATAAGATGAATTAAAATAATTAATATAGTAATAACATAAATTAAATAACGATAATGATTAGTATAATAGTGTGACAAAATACTAAAGCATAAAACATTCAAAAAACAATATTGTAGTAACATCAATTAAAATTATTAATACAGTAATAACATGAAATAAATAATGATAATGATTAGTGTAATAGTGTTACAATATAGTAAAACATAAAACATAAATAGACAAAGAATATAGTAATAACATGAATTGAAATCAGATACTCCGTCAAAATAATAACAATTTCCTGGCAGGTCTTAACGAGCGATGGAGCGAGAGGCACAAGAACGCGACGGTTTTGGTTAGGGTTTACCAGCACTGATAGCAGGCTTCTGATCCACTGAACCTCCATTGAACTTGCAGTTTACAAGTGTCCTTACTCTCACCCTACTACTTTGTCGATGAGCTTGATTTAATCGAATGGCTTCAGGAATACTGCCTTGGACCACATTATTGTCACCTGGTATCTTCTGACATTGGGGGAATCATTTAGACTCTGCATTCTGATCACCTGAACATCCTGCTGATATGGGGCATATACTGACACCATGGAGGACCTCGAAGCGGTCGATTACACAGCAGACCCCTTGGAAGGGGTTTCTATCTAGCACACCCCCTTGTCTGTTTCTCATGGTATGTACAACCTGGCTCATTACAATAATATGGGTTCTTTTTCTTCTGGGGATCTGTAACATCTTTTCCCTTCGGCGACCCTTGTATCTGCGGTGGACCATCCCCCTTACCCCCTGTCCGATCCCCTCTCCGCCGCCGCTTTGAGGCTTTCCCCCACTGTTCCGCCCCCCTACATTCCGGTGGTCGACCTGAATCCCGGCCCCCCCAGGTCATTGCTCTCCCCCCCCACCTCTCTTATCTATTACCCTTCCCCGGTGATACCATTCTACACACCCCTCCTGCCCCTACCCCTCACCCCTCATCTGGGACTGTTTCGACTGCGGAACGAGCTCCAAGCTCATCCCCAGATCCGATCCTCAAAAAGAACTACAGATGCTTGAAATCCAAATCAGAGGATATCTTTCTCAGACTTGAGGAGGACATACAATGGGGTGAAGTTATGGATCACGCAGACAAAGTCCTGGTGGGTTGCATAAGTGGTCGGAAGTACTCAGCTACTCGTCTAAAAGCCTGGGCATCTGAAATTTGGGGACATCATCTGAAGGAAGGCCCCTTTGTACAAACTCTGGTCAGAGGTTGGTTTTCCTTAAGGTTCGTTCAGGCCGAACATGCTAACTGGGTAATGACCTCACATTGGCACTTTGAACAGGCACATGTCCTCCTTAAGCGCTGAACGCCCATGTTTGACCCTGAATCGGAGTAGATTGGTATTGGGCCTACTTTGGTTCGGCCCCGAGGCCTCCCCCTTTAGTATTGGTCCGCAGACATTTTCAGAAGAATCGGGAATGCTATGGGCACCTTCTTGGACTACGATAGATCCTTTCTTCAAACTCGTAAGATGTCTTATGCTCGCATCCTTATTAATCTGGATACCAGGGGTGGACTACAAGAACATATCATTGTTCATTGGCGGGACTTGGCACGGAAACAACTTTTTGATTATGAAGGGATCTCGTATAGATGCCGTAGATGTCACCATGTTGGCCATCTATTTCGGGATTGCCCTCTACTTCACAAAGACAAGAAGACTGCCTGGGCGGAGGCCCCTACTCGCCCCCCACCGATTCACTCTCAGCCTCTATCTGAGAAACCCCAGGAAACGCATAAGCTGGAAGCCGATTCTCTGGAGTCTCCGGGCAACACTGTCGAGCATCCTCTCCACTCAGAGCCAGACAACGCGCGCACTGAACCTGCACAGATGGCGGAGGTAACTATGGTCTCCGACGACTCTTCCCCTCATAATCATCCGACACCCCCTATTACTGTTGGCTCTTCTGATCATCATTACACTAGCCCGCCATTCTGCTCTCTTGGATATTTATTTGGGGCTCCCTTTGTGCGCACTGAGCCTCTTTCCTCTCCCCCCCTTGTCTGCTCCATTCCGGCCCCCTCTCCCACCTTATCCCCGAGTCTGCCCTCCTTGCACACCTCCTCCATCTCCAACCTTCTCGCTCATTCCCCCCCATCCCCCCGATATGCCCTCAGATCCAGAACAAAAGATTCTGGTTATGATGCAATTGGTCTAGACACTGTCTTTGCTCCCATCCCCCGCAAGCATTCACGGGGCAGACCTTCTCGTATCTCCAAAGCCAGACTTATAGCTGATGCCGAGATTGCCATTGGATGAGAGCAAACAATTCCTCGGGCCCTTAGAGCGAAGAATGGCCCTGTTCCCCATCCAACATGAAAGTGCTCTCTTACAACTGCAGGGGATTTTCTAGCGCCCCCAAAAAAATAGCACTCAGGAGAATTCTCACTACATCTCAGATAGACATTCTTTTTCTTCAAGAGACCCTCTGTCCCGCCGACACCCTTGTCCAGTCGCTCACCTCCTGGATGCCTAACTGGACTTTTCATGCCATAGACGCAACAGGGCGATCGGGTGGATTAGCTATTGGAATCCACAACAGAGTTGTTTTGATCCGTAACAGTTGGGGCGGCAGAGGATTCATCGGCCTGGATGTATATATACTCTCCATGAATATGGAACTGCGCGTCATCAACGTATATGGCCCATGTTCAAGCAGGTCAACTTACTGGAGCACGCTCTTGGAATCATATTTGTTGCAGGAGGACAATATTATCCTCGGTGGCGACTTAAACTTCCCATTGGGCTTCTGTGAATCATGGGGGCACTCTGCCCAGGTCGACCCATTCTCGGACACCATTACCGACCTGTTGGAGGTGCACCATTGGATAGACACGCCCACTGCCAAGCTACAGCACACCTGGTCCAACAAACGCAGCGGTACCCAGAGCTTAACCAGAAGATTAGATAGATTCCTACTCAAGGAACCTCTACACAATAGAATTCCCCGCACCAGGCGGGTTGGCTCCAGGGGCATCTCCGATCATCGCCCTATATTTTTGGAGACAGTTGACAGCTACAGCAAGATTAAGAGCCCATTTAAATTTAATTCCTCCTGGTTAAAAGATCCCTCATATATTCAATTGGTAACAGATTATTGGCAGCACAATCCTATCAGGGATCATGAAGAACATTCTGTTGGCTTCGTTAGAAAACTCTCTGAGCTCAAGCGAATATCCAAGAACTGGGCTCACTAGAAACGCATTCGCGATGACCGCTTTCTAAAGGAGGCCGAGCGGATCATTGCCACTTTCGAGGACTCCACTGAAGGCATATTCCACAACGATGGCATCAAAGAACTGTATAATTCCCACATTACCAAACGAACTCAAATTTTGAAGGAAAGAGAAATGAGCTAGAGGTTGCGCAGTAGGGATATATGGCTCACCGAGGGGGACGACAACACCAGATTGTGTCACAAATTTGCCAATGGTCGCAAATCCATCAATACTATATGGGAATTAAGGGATGAACAGAATCAACTAACTTCATCTCAGCGTGACTTAGCCAGATTAGCTGTCAATCGTTTCAAGGGTATCTATTCAGCTCCTAGAGAGGCCAACATCCTGGAGATTATGAGAGTGGCTAAACACTTTCCCAGATTTGTCCAACAAGAAGAAACAGAGGATCTCACCAAAGAAGTGACCATGGATGAACTCGAAGCCACCATTAAATGGTTTAAGAAAGACCGTAGCCCTGGCCCTGATGGTTGGACCATCAAATTTTACATTGCTTTCCTTGATATCTTGGGCAATGATCTCCTTCGCATTATTGAACACTGCAGAAGACATGGCAGAATTTCCTCTGCTATTAAATTTACTTTCATTGCCCTTATACCGAAATCCAATCATCCGACCACTTTTGACGACTTTCGGCCAATATCCCTCTACAACTGCTTTTATAAGATTATTGCCAAGATAATAGCCAATCGACTTAAGCCTATTTTATCTCGCCACATATCCTCGGAACAATTTGCTTTCCTCAATCACAGACAGATTCATGAGGCCATTGCTACAGCCCAAGAGCTCTTACACTCTCTTCATACCAAAAATAAAAAAGGCCTAATTCTAAAATTTGACCTATCAAAAGCTTTTGATAGAGCCAATTGGCTCTACCTTAGACTGCTTCTGACTCACCTGGGCTTTCCCTATACTTTTATCAAATGGGTTATGAGTTGCATTGCTGAGGTGGCTTACAGCGTCCTCCTCAATGGAGAGGCCACTACTTTCTTCACCTCTGCCAAAGGGCTTCGGCAAGGTTTCCCCTTATCTCCGCTTCTTTTCCTTCTTATCATGGAAGGTTTGAGTAGACTCATCTCATCCGCCCAGGACCGGAACCAGATCACTGGCATCAAGGTCTCTGAGAATTTATTTCTAACTCACCTTTTATTTGTTGATGACATACTCATTTTTCTTAATGGATGCATAGGTGATACTGCTTCCCTCCAGAATGTTTTTGCTCTCTTCCAGCAGGCTACAGGTATGCAGATAAATGACAACAAATCAACCATCTCGACCGTCGGATGCTCCCTACAAGAATCGGCATATGCATCTTGTCGTTTCCCCTTCACCTCATTAACACTAGCTGACGGCATCAAATATCTGGGGTACAGACTCAAACCCCTAGGCTACCGGATTGCCGATTGGACTTGGTTAATAGCGAAGGTGGAGAAAGATTATTGGTTTGGTATCACAGGTACCTCTCAAGAGCTGGTCGGTTGACTCTCATTAAGGCAGTTATCGAAGCCACTCCAGTATACTGGATGACCTTGGCTTGGATAGCACGCGACATCCTGAGCAGATTACAAAATATATGTGCCAGATTTTTATGGAAAGGTCATCATACTGGGAATCAATTCGCTTGGGTGAAATGGGTCACCATTGCTAGGCCCAAGCGCTAGGGTGGATGGGGAATAAAGAATCTCGACCTCTTTGCAAAGGCTCTGGCAGTCAAACTTGGTTGGAACCTTTTGACCACTGACAGTCTTTGGTCTCGTGTTGCTCAAAGAAAATACATTCAACCAGTGAACCTCATGGACTGGTTCTGGCAACATCACGCTCCTGGTCGCAAGATTTCTAACATCTGGAAAGCTGTCTTATAATCTGTACCCTTACTACGGGAAGGTATCACTTGGTGAATCAGAAATGGCAATAGTATAAGGATTGGGGTGGATCCTTGGGTAGGGTGCGGCAATGCGCACAGGTTATCTGAGGACTTGATTGCGCACTTACACAACAGAGGTATTACTCATATAAATCAAATTGGGGACAGCGCGAACTCCACCCTCCTGCAACAGGTTTGGGCAACCCATCGCATACTAGAGATACTTGCTCAGTGGCAAGATGAATGGCAAGCTTTTTCTGACGCTCTCACTCAAGTGCACGTCAGACTCACAGAAGGCCCTAATAAAATTATTTTGGTGATTGCAAACCATGGAGTATATTTCCCCAGGCTGGGTTATTTGAAGCTTATGGAAGCATTTAAGCCCCCGACAATTCTGCCGATCTGGAGAGACCTCTGGAAGCTTGACGCTGCCCCACGCACCAGGCTTTTAATGTGGAATATCCTGTTTGACAAAATTCCCACAGGAACCAACCTTAAAAAGCGCTCATTCCATGGTCCGTTTAGATGCCATCTGTGCTGTTCTGAAGAAGAAAGCACCGAGCACCTGTTCCTCACCTGCAACGTTACAAAGGAATTCTGGCACAAGATATCTATATACAATTCAACTCTCAAAGCCTGGCAGGGAACGAACATCATGGAGGCGTGGAGTGAATGGAGGCGTATGCATTCTGGTAAATCCACAAATATGCCACTGCTGGTTTGCTGGGCGATATGGATCGCTCGAAACCAGGCTATTTTCCTTAACAAGGCGCCCTATTGGCCTGTCATTCTAAGACAGACAGTTGCTAATTATGAATTACTGTCGGAGGCAATTCCTAAAATCTCCATCCGCGCAATCAGGCGATTAAATCTGGACAAAACTAAGCCTTGGGCATTCTTCGACGGTTCTGCTCAAGATACAATATGTGGAGGCGGAGCGCTGTTATATCTCAGTGAGGACCATCATTACAAACTACAGATCAAGCTGGGCAGAGGTACCAACAATTTCGCTGAGTTAAGAACAAAAAAATATCATTCATTATGCGATACAAAAACAGTGTAGACACCTTCAATTATACGGGGACTCACAAATTGTCTACAATTGGCTGAACAACACATCTCACTGTCATACTTTCTCTCTGAGACATATCCTTGAAGAGGCAAAAAGACTGATCTCAACATTTGAGTCCTTCAAATGCAGTCATATATATAGGGAACAAAACACTGAAGCAGATCAGCTATCTAAAGAAGCAGTTCTTAATCAAAGTGATGACTGGCTTATTGAAGAGGTTATTGACGGCACTTTCCATCAGCACTATCACCGCCCTTATCATGATCATCAATAGAAACGGGTCTCTGACCCACATAACATCATGCTCCTACCCTGCAGTTTATTGAATATGTTAGCAAATGATGATACATACACAACTGTAACAGTTCTTTTATTATAGTGCTCTCTGCGTAGAGCCAAAAAGTACTGAGAAATATTTTCTGTTTTCCACTAGCTCTAGGCTCGAATAGTCTCGGATACCAGTTCTCCATGTATGGAGTAAGACTTTTGAGACTCCTTCTGGGTGGGCTCTGAACTCCATTTGAATGCTTCGGCATATGTAAAATGTAATTTCTCCAAACTAATTGAAATTACGACTTTCTCCTTATGGGAAAAAAATAACATCAATTAAAATTATTAATATAGTAATAACATGAATTAATGATTATAAAGATTAGTATGATAGTTTTACAGAATAGTGTTACAATATCGTAAAACATAAAACATAAAACAAACACGCAATATAGTAATAACATGAATTAAAATTATTAATATAGTAATAACATGAATTAAATAATGATAATGATTAGTATAATAGTGTTACCAAATAGTAAAACATAAAACGTAAAACAAACAAACAGTATAGTAGTAACATGAATTAAATAATTATAATGATTAGTATAACAGTTTTACAATATAGTAAAACATAAAACATAGAACAAACAAACAATATAGTAATAACATGAATTAAAATTATTAATACTAATAACAAGAATTAAATAATGTTAATGATTAGTATAATAGTGTTACAAAATAGTAAAATAAAAAACATAAAACAAACAAACAAACAAACAAACAATATGGTAATAACATGAATTAAAATTATTCGTATAGTAAGAACATGAATTAAATAATTATAATGATTAGTATGATAGTGTTAGAAAATCTTGTTACGAAATAGTGTTACAATATAGTAAAACACAAAACATAAACAAACAAACAATATAGTAATAACATGAATTAGATAATGATAATGATTAGTATAATAGCTTTACAATATAGTAAAACATAAAACATAGAACAAACAAACAATATAGTAATAACACGAATTAAAATTATTAATACAGTAAAAACAATAATTAAATAATGTTAATGATTAGTATAATAGTGTTACAAAATAGTAAAAGATAAAACATAAAACAAACAAACAAACAAACAAACAATATGGTAATAACATGTATTAAAATTATTAATATAGTAAGAACGTGAATTAAATAATTATAATGATTAATATGATAGTGTTACAAGATATTGTTACAAAATAGTGTTACAACATAGTAAAACATAAAACATAAAACAAACAAACCAGATAGTAATAACATGAATTAAATAATGATAATGATTAGTATAATACATTTACAAAATAGTAAAACATAAAGCATAAAACAAACAAACAATATAGTAATGACATGAATTAAATAATGAAAATGATTAGTATAATAGTGTTACAAAATAGTGTTACAACATAGAAAAACATAAAACATAAAACAAACAAACAATATAGTAATAACATGAATTAAATTATGATAATGATTAGTATAATAGTGTTACAAAATAGTAAAACATGAAACAAGCAAATAAACAAACAATATAGTAATAACATGAATTAAAATTATTAAGATAGTAATAATATAAATAAGATAATGATGATGATTAGTATAACAGTGTTACAAAACAGTAAAGCATAAAACATAAAACAAACAAACAATATATTAATAACATTAATTAAAATAATTAATATAGTAAATACATGAATTGAAATTATTAATATAGTAATAACATGAATTCAATAATGATAATGATTGGTATAATAGTGTTACAAAATAGTAAAACATAAAACATAAAACAAACAAACAATATACTAATAACATGAATTAAATAATGATAATGATTAGTGTAATAGTGTTATAAAATAGTAAAACATAAAACCTAAAACAAACCAACAATATCGTAATAATGTGAATCAAAATGATTAATATAGTAATAGCATGAATTAAAATTATTAATATAGTAATAACATGAACTAAATAATGATAATGATTAGTATAATAGCGTTACAATATAGTAAAACATAAAACCTAAGACAAACAAGCAATATAGTAATAACATGAATTAAAATTACTAATACAGTAATAAGATGAATTAAAATTATTAATATAATAATAACATGAATTAAATAATGATAATGATTGGTGTAATAGTGTTACAAAATAGTAAAACATAAAACATAAAACAAACAAACAATTAGTAATAACATGAATTAAATAATGATAACGATTAGTATAACAGTGTCACAAAAGAGTAAATCATAAAACAAACAGAAGAACAATATAGTAATAACATGAATTAAAATTATTAATATAGTAATAAAAAGAATTAAATAATGATAATGATTAGTGATAGTGTTAGAAAATAGTAAAACATAAAACAAACAAACTATATAGTAGTGATATAAATTAAAATGATTAATAGAGTAACAACATGAACTAAATAATGATAACGATTAGTGTAATAGTGTTACAAAATAGTAAAACATAAAACATAAAGCAAACAAACAATATAGTAATAACATGAATTA
>APFE031158722.1:10496-35667 GCA_000404065.3 Pinus taeda | reverse complement strand
AGCTGAGACATTTTAAGGTTTTGTAGATTCTCCTTTTCTTCTATAGCAGAAACTTTAGATTCAAATCTAGAGGACAAAGATCTTAGAACTTTTTCAACCACAACAGCCTCTTTTATTTCTTCACCCAAGTTTTTCATACAACTAACAATCTCATCTACACAAACAAAATAATTAGCCACACTTTCATCATTATACATCTTGAGATTTTCATACTGAATCCTAAGGGTTTGAAGTTTCGCTCATTTTACCTGATCATCTCCTTCATAGCTCAAAACAATCTTGTCCCATATTTCCTTTGTGTATTTAAAATGCATAACCTTAACGAATTCTGATTGAGATAGACATCCTAGAAGAGTACTAACCGCCTTTAAATTTGTTTCATGTTTCTTCTTCTTAGCCAGATCTGTAGGAGTTGCTGATGGAAAAGTATACCCTGAATCTATGATATCCCAGACTTCAGTACCAAGAGATTGAAGATAGGCAGTAACTCTTACGTTCCAGTATATGAAGTTTGTCCCATCAAAAATCAGTGGCCCGATTGATGCTTCCCTCTCATAGTTTCTCATGATGAAAGATCTTCTTTCAAGCGACCAAGCTTCTTCTGAAGGACTTGGTCTGATACCAATTGTTGGAAATAACACTGAGAGGGGGGGTGAATCAGTATGATCACATCAATAAAACTTTTTCATTTCCATATTCAGATTCATATATGCTACTTCCACAACTTCTTATGATTCAGTTAGTTGATCCTTAATGAGTGCATTGGAACATTATCAACCATATTAACAGTAAACAGGTGCAGTAAAATAGAACAGATCATCACACATAAGCCACACACATGAACACCATGATATAAGGTGGAAACCAAATGTGGGTAAAAACCACCTGCTGCAATATGTCTCTATCTTCTTTCAATTAGAAACTTTTTTTTTACAATTGTACTGGTGTAGTCATTTACCAGCATGCACGCTGCAACCTACAGAGAGATACAACCCTCTCTCATTTTCTAGACTCTCCTGGAAGGGAGCTACAACCCCCTTAGCTCTTGCACTAGCCAAGATACTAGTACATAGGTGCTGGCCTACAGAAGGATACAACCTTCTCTTTCTTCTAGGGACCACGTTTCATAAATTTTTCAGACTGGATCCATGAACATCAATCAATCATCAAGGAATTTCTGCATCAAACCAATCTCCTTTTCACCAATTAGCACTGAATCAAGTAGTACACTTCTCTGACAACTGTATCCAAATCACAGTAAACTGTAACAACACACCAATCTAAACCCAGAACCAAAATACTATCATTCAAGCTTAAATATTAAGACCCATCAAACGAACTTATATTCTTCCTTGCACTCAGGTTCCTTCTTTATTCAGAATCCAGATCATGCACCATAACCCATCACAGTATTCCAGATCTAGCACTTATATCAGATATTCAATAACAATTCAGATGTGCTTTGCCCAAATTATCTCCTTCCCCTTTTATAGTTTAGGCCTTTCACAATACCACGGTTCCAAAAACCATATAACACAATACCATGAACCCAATACTTGGGATCAACACTTTTGGATGCAATACACGGACCAAAACCATAGGATCAAAAAAATGTCAGACCAATACCATGAACCAACCATGAAAGTGCATGAACTTTTTTCCACATGAAATAAACTTTTTCTCCACACAAAAGTGCGTGAAATTTTCTCCACATGAAATAAACTTTTTCTCCACATAAAAGTGCGTCAACTTTTTTTTTTCTTTTTACATGAAATAAACATTTCTCCACATAAAAGTGCGTGAAATTTTTCTCCACATGAAATAAAATTTTCTTCGCATAAAAGTGCGTGAACGTTTCTCCACATTAAATAAACTTTTCTCCGCATAAAAGTGCGTGAACTTTTCTCTACATGAAATAAAATTTTATCTTGATGAAAGTGCGTGAACTTTGCTGCACTATAATTTGTCATCTGAGATGAGTGGGTTGCCATCAAGTACAACATATGTATCATAATGCCAACAATTATTAGTTATTTGTAAATCATGTTTTAAATGACTTTCCTGTATAAGGAAAAACATAGTTTTACTTGACCATGAAACGAACATATGAAATGAAGGTGGGAGGTGACATGGAGGTGGGGGATAATGTGGAGGAACATGGTTGGAAGGAACATGATTAGGTGGTAGAATAGGAGTAGAGGATGAGTGGAAGTGGGGGTGGACGTAACCAGGAGGCGGTTTGTGGTAAGGAGCGGATACAACTTTCAGAGAGGGGTAGAAGATTATGGTATTAGTGAAGGGATGTCAGAAATGGTGAGGTGATGACATGTAGAGTGGGTGTAGTGGGGAGGAAAATATATTTTCAAGCCCCCACCACCCCCCCAACCGATCAAGCTTCTTCTGAAGGACCTGCTCTGATACCAATTGTTGGAAATAATACTGAGAGGGGAGGTGAATCGGTATTATCACATCAATAAAACTTTTTCATTTCCATATTCAGATTCATATATGCTACTTCCACAACTTCTTATGATTCAGTTAGTTGATCCTTAATGAGTGCATTGGAACATTATCAACCATATTAACAGTAAACAGGTGCAGTAAAATAGAACAGATCATCACACATAAGCCACACACATGAACACCATGATATAAGGTGGAAACCCAATGTGGGTGAAAACCACCTGCTGCAATATGTCTCTATCATCTTTCAATTAGAAACTTCTTTTTACAATTGTATTGGTGCAGTCCTTTACCAGTACGCAGGCTGCAACTTGCAGAGAGCTACAACCCTCTCTTGTTTTCTAGACTCTCCTGGAAGGGAGCTACAACCCCCTTAGCTCTTGCACTAGCCAAGATACTAGTACGTAGGTGCTAGCCTACAGAAGGCTAAAACCTTCTCTTTCTTCCAGGACCACGTTTCATAAATTTTCAGACTGGATACATGAACATCAATCAATCATCAAGAATTTCTGCATCAAACAATCTCCTTTTCACCAATTAGCACTGAATGACTTGCAGACACTTCTTTGACAACTGTATCCAAATCACAGTAACTGCAACCACACACCAAATCTAAACCCAGAACAAAAATACTATCATTTAAGCTTAAATATTAAGACCCATCAATAGAACTTATCCTTCTCCTTGCACTCAGGTTCCTTCTATATTCAGATCCAGATCTGCACCATAACCCAATCACAGTTTTCCAGATCTAGCACTTTATCAGATATTCAATAACGATTCAGATGATGCTTTGCTAAATGATCTTCTTCTCCTTTTATAGTCTTAGGCCTTTCAGAATACCACGGTCCAAAACCATAATAACACAATACCATGAACCCAATACTTGGGATCAACACTTTTGGATGCAATACACGGACCAAAACAATAGGATCAAAAAACTGTCAGACCAATACCATGAACCAACCATGAAAGTGCATGAACTTTTCTCCACATGAAATAAACTTTTTCTCCACATAAAAGTGCGTGAATTTGTTTTTTTTACATGAAATAAACATTTCCCCACATAAAAGTGCGTGAAATTTTTCTCCACATGAAATAAACTTTTCTCCGCATAAAAGTGCATGAATTTTTCTCCACATGAAATAAACTTTTCTCCGCATAAAAGTGCGTGAACTTTTCTCTACATGAAATAAACTTTTATCTTCATGAAAGTGCGTGAACTTTGCTGCACTATAATTTGTCATCTGAGATGAGTGGGTTGCCATCAAGTACAACATATGTATCATAATGCCAACAATTCTTAGTTATTTGTAAATCATGTTTTAAATGACTGTCCTGTATAAGGAAAAACATAGTTTTACTTGACCATGAAACGAACATATGAAATGAAGGTGGGAGGTGACATGGAGGTGGGGGATAATGTGGAGGAACATGGTTGGAAGGAACATGATTAGGTGGTAGAATAGGAGTAGAGGATGAGTGGAAGTGGGGGTGGACGTAACCAGGAGGCGGTTTGTGGTAAGGAGCGGATACAACTTTCAGAGAGGGGTAGAAGATTATGGTATTAGTGAAGGGATGTCTGAAATGGTGAGGTGATGACATGTAGAGTGGGTGTAGTGGGGAGGAGAATATATTTTCAACCCCCCCCCATTGCACTCAGGTTCCTTCTTTATTCAGATCCAGATCTGCACCATAACCCAATCACAGTATTCCAGATCTAGCACTTTATCAGATATTCAATAACATTTCAGATGATGCTTTGCCAAATGATCTCCTTCCCCTTTTATAGTCTTAGGCCTTTCACAATACCACGGTCCAAAACCATAATAACACAATACCATGAACCCAATACTTGGGATCAACACTTTTGGATGTAATACACGGACCAAAACCATAGGATCAAAAAACTGTCAGACCAATACCATGAACCAACCATGAAAGTGCATGAACTTTTCTCCACATGAAATAAACTTTTTCTCCACATAAAAGTGCGTGACAGTTTCTCCATATGAAATAAAAATTTTTGCCACATAAAAGTGCGTGAATTTTTTTATTTTTTTTTTACATGAAATAAACATTTCTCCACATAAAAGTGTGTGAACTTTTTCTCCACATGAAATAAAATTTTCTCCGCATAAAAGTGCGTGAACTTTTCTCCACATGAAATAAACTTTTCTCCGCATAAAAGTGCGTGAACTTTTCTCTACATGAAATAAACTTTTATGTTCATGAAATGTGCGTGAACTTGCTACACTATAATTTTTCATTTGAGATGAGTGGGTTCCATCAAGTACAAATAGTATCATAAGCCAACAATTCTTAGTTATTTGTAATCATGTTTTTTAATGGACTTCCTGTATAAGGAAAAACATAGTTTTACTTGACATGAATCGAACAATATGAATGAAGGTGGGAGGTGACATGGAGGTGGGGGAAATGTTGGAGGAACATGGTGGCAGGACATGATTAGTTGGTAGAATACGAGTAAGGATGAGTGGATGGTGGGGGTGACGTAACCAGGAGGCGGTTTGTGGTAAGGGACGGATACAACTTCGAGAGGGGTAGAAGATTTGGTATTGTGAAGGGAGTCTGAAAGGTGAGGTGATGAAATGTAGAGTGGGTGTAGTGGGAGGAGAATATATTTTCAACCCCCCCCGCCCCACCGCTCCCGGCCCCCCCCCCCCTGCCCCCCCCCCCTCCCGCCCCCCTCCGCGCCCCACTCCCGCCCCCCAACCCTCTCGCCGATAACATTAGGATGGAAAGGGGGGGCAGAAAAACCCTATTGACCATTGACTTGACAGAGTGATGATCAGGTGGCTAGATGGTGCATGGGACTTAACCACAGGTGACACAATATTTTTGTCATTTTTGACCCTTATGACATGAGCATAAAACTTTGGTTATAATACATAATTCCTATAAACTTTAGATAGAGACATAATGAACTCAAATATTAGGATTTCATGTAAAATTAACCACATTTTATCTTTTTTATCCCTTCTTGGAAATAATTTGGAGGATGGAATATTATTTACAACATTTGACATATAATAATCATCAGCTTTAATCAAGAAATACTATAAAAATTATAGGACCCTAATAGAAGGAATGTCGAATATTGATGGGAATAAGGTTTGGACAAATGGAGATAAAATATGATGGAGAAACTAACCCTAGGAAGCATATCCAACTATGCACTACAACATGGAAGGAGATCGCACAACAAGGATGGTTTCATGGGTTCATTCATACATTATAGACAATCCCTAAGAAATGGTGCCTAGAAACAGAGCTTCAACATGGTACCATGAACTGGGAAGACATGGTTGATGCCTTCATATTAACATTCAGCTTTGAGGATGGTTGTCCATACATAGATTTGGCCCTTCAGACAGTTAAGGAGAGGATGTTTGAGATTGTAACCCCACTGACATGGCAACAACTAGATTTAGCTGTGCCGATAGAAAATGCACTGGAATGTTATAACCTCACTGCAGATGAAGAAGGATATCGTCATAACGTCGACATAATAGAGTCAGAAGGATAGAGTGAAGTAACTAGACCTGAGCTAGAGATACGATATATAATGAAGCCACCGAAGACCAAGAAGGTGAACATAAGATCAGAGAAGGAACACAAGTTTGCAATAATAGGAGATTACTGTGATGAGGAGACAGTCAGTAAAGTTACAGAGTTACTACATGAATATCAAGAACTATTTCCCACCAAGTTTTCAGAGATGAAGGGTATAATAAGAGATCTATGAGTCATGAAGATTCCCCTTAAGCCTAATGTGAAGGAAGTCAAGCAAATACCTTACTAGCTTAACCTGAAGTAAGGAGAATGTAAAAGTAGAGCTTGATAAGATGATAGCAACATGAATTATTGAACTTGTAGAAGAATCAAAATGGGTGAGTCCTATGGTGCTGCAAGAGAACAAGACTCGAGGAGAAATTATGATCTGTGTGGATCTGAGGAAGTTGAATGATGCATGTTTACATGATCCCTTCCCTACCACTTTCACAGAAGAAGTTCTAGACAATGTAGGAGGTCGGGAAGCTTACTAGTTTATAGATGTATTCTTAGGTTATCATCAGATTAGTATTACACCTGAAGTTCAACATAAAACCACATTTTCTACAGAATGGGGCTCATATCAATACACTGTAATGGCTTTTGGATTAAAAAATGCCTCTGCTATATTTTCTAGGGTGGTGGTCACAACATTTAAGGAATACATCCACAAGTTTTTAGAGGTATATTTTGATGATTGGACAATACTTGGATTGTTGAGAAAACATGTTGGAAGATTAAGACTTATTCTCGACACATGTAGACAGTATTAGATATCTTTGAACCTAAATAAGTGCATATTTTGTGTACCTTTTGGCATATTGTTGGGACGCATTGTTTGTAATCAAGGACTAATGGTGGACCATCTAAGATTTCTATCATTGTGAACTTGCCTCCACCTAAGACAGTAAGAGAGGTTTGCACTATGTTGGGACATATTGGGTATTATAGGAAGTTCATCAAGGGGTATGCTCAAATCACTGCACCTATGGAGAAGTTGTTGAAGAAGTATGTAACTTTTCATTGGAATGAAGAATGTCAGAAAAGCCTCAACATATTGAAAGAAAAAATGGTATCCGTGCCTATAATAGTGTTCCCTAATTGGAATAGGGAATTCCATGTCCATGTGGATGCCTCTTGTATATTTTTTGGAGTGTTACTGGCATAACCTGGTGTAGGAGAGATTGATAATACTATATCTTTCGTAATTAGAAAGTTATCTAAAGTAGAAACAAATTACACCACTACAGAAAGGGAAGGACTAGCCATGGTATATGCTTTGCAGAAGTTTAGGCACTATTTGCTGGGTCACACTTTAAAATGTTTACATATCATTCTACACTAAAGTATTTGGATAATAAGCTCGTCTTAGGAGGAAAAATTTGGATATGGTTACTGTTCTTCCAAGAATATGACTTTGAAATCATTGTTAATATAGGGAGACTAAATGCAGGACCTAGTCATCTGTCAAGACTAGAAATAGGGGAAGAACCAACCAATATAGAGGATAATCTCCTTGACATAATTATTTTCAATTAGCATTGCAGATGACCATTTTCTAGATATCATTCAATTTTTGACCATAGGAATGGCTCCTTTAGAGCATAATACACAGAAAAATAAAGAATTAGTGGTTAACGAAACTAAATTTTCATTAATAACATGACAATTATACAAGATGGGACCAGATATGATACTACCCAGATATGTTCTTGAACATGATATTCATATGATTATAGCAGAGTTTCATGGGGTTACAATTGGTGGACACTATGTAGGAAAATATATTGCGCATAAGATTTTGAGAGCGGGATTGTGGTGGCCTGCACTACATAAAGATGCAAAGGGGTACTCTCAAGCATGTGCTGTGTGTCAAAGAACAGGGAAGCTTTCCTGAAGAGATGAGATGTCATTGGTACCACAAGTTACATTGCAAGCCTTTGATAAGTGGGTCAGTGATTTTGTGGGACCCATCAACCCACCTATAAAGAGGACTAGTGTAGGATACATAATTACATTGACTAATTACTTGACAAGATGGGTTGAAGCACAAATAGTAAGAGTCTGCAATGCAAAGACTACTGCGAAGCTTATTTTTGAGTACATTTTTCTAGATTTGGATGTCCGAAGGTTTTGATGAGTGACCAAGGTTCACACTTTCTAAATAAGACTATTAAAGGATTGACTAAGGAGTTCCAAATTTATCATCAGAAGAGTACCCCTTATCATCCTCAAGCCAATGGAATAGTAGAAGAATTTTGATAATATTTTGGAGAATGGACTTACTAAGGTATGCAATGTGAATAGAGATGACCAAGACCTTAGAATTTCATCAATATTATGGGATTATAGGACCACATGTAAAAGTTTGATAGGTCAGGCACCCTTCAGGTTAGTTTATGGGCAAGACGTTGTGATTCCCATGGAGTACATCATTCCTAGATTAAGGATTGTAGATTTTATATATATGGAAGATCCTGATATAATGGAGGAAAGAATGTCATAGCTTCTTCTTTTGGAGGAAGATAGATTTATAGTAGGATTCCATCAGCAGGTACAACAAGTAAGAGAAAAATCCTGGTATGACAAACATATTAAGCAGAAGAAGTTCTCGGTAGGAGACCTTGTTATCCTTTATGACAGTAAGTTTGTAAAATTTCCACGAAATTTCAAGATGGATTGGTTCAATTAGAAAAGCTAAATTGAGAATTGGTTCAAGGAAGAATAAATGGTAGTAGGTTGAAGTTGTACAAGGACAACCATGCCCCTACAACTTCACTCTAAAGAAAGAATAAGAGTCATAGTCGAACCTACAATTGAAAGTGGCAACTGGAATATAAACTATGTTGTAAAGAGAGATTTGACATAAGAGGGGTTGCTTGCTAAAATATGGGATGTGTTGAAGTTCACCAAAAAAATATGACTGTTAAAAAGGAAAGTTGTCATTAAAACATGTGGAAAGATTATTTTATGAGGATAGATTGACCAAATCTAGGCATAGATATGCAATTAATGAACAAAATATAATCCATTGATGGGGTTAGAAACTCAGATTTGTTATAAAAATCCATGTCCCACCCAGATTTGGCACTTTACTGAATTGAGAATTCAAATATTACTATTACGAAGAAGTTGCAAAAAATTTAACATGAATATCTTGACGACTGAAGAATTTATTCGTGTATTTAGTGAGAAGGGTTTAGCCAGAGTCATGTAAGCAGCATCTAAAGCAACATAAACTAATATGCCTGCAACAACATCACCACCCACAAAATAGAAATCCCCGCGAAAGAAAATGACCAAAGAACAGGGAACAAACAAGAAACAGGAAAAGAGACTAGTTGAGTAGCCCGAATAGGTGAGAGAAAGTGAAGAAGAAGTAGATCAAGTGCAAATGGAAACAAATGGAACAACATTTCCATCACCTCTCCCACTGTATATTCCACTAAGAAAACTAGATGCAAAACCAGTGAAAGAATCGAAGGACGCAAAGTATGGCACCTTCACACTTTTATTGTTGAAGTTAGTGCGATTTATTGGAGAAACCATTGGGAAGATTTTGCAGCTGAAGTTCACGGACTATGATTTTAATGACAGAAATAAATATTCATAGTTCACACCAGACATATACTTAAAACAAGTACACCACCCTGAGAGTAGTGCGACAAGGATAGAACTGCAACAGTGGGCGGATGGATTGGCACAGTTGGGCTTGATGAATATGTTGAATGTGCCACACATTGGAAGAAGTCCAGGAAGTACAACTTGTGTGAGACAACTGCTCGTGTTGGTGTGCAATGGATGCTTTTGAATGGGGAAGAGGATAGAGCTAGATCAGAAAACCTGAAGAATAAGTTTGGACTAAGAAAAGGCAAGTTAGGTTATGATATCAACTCAATAAATGACCAGGGAGCTTGCTTCACAACACATATATTGGCTGGAAAATCATGAAGAAGTTTTGAGCTAATGAATTCCCTACACCGATGGTTTCATTAGCTACACAATGCGCTAATGGAATTCAGTACAACTTGACCACATATCTATGCCAAAAATTTCTAGATGATTGCTGCGAGGCTCCAGAGAAAGGTAACTTAATTTTATTGTGCATGGTTAATTTTAATAATTTTGATTATTGCATGGAGAGAGCTAGAAGATTTTCAGTTCCCTCCAGAACCCTCATATATTTGTGAAGTTGTGCAGTATGCGTCACTGTGGTATACCACTAAACCTGTGCGAGCGCAGGAGAACAAAATGTTTTTTGTATTATACCATATGGACTTACACATGTTGGTGAACCAACATCCTCTTCTCTCACCAAGACTATATAGGTAGTATATCTCTGTCGTGAAGTTTAAGGATGACTTCCACATCATTTACATATAAGCTCATAGGGACACAAGGAAGAAATGGCATCCCCTACCATATTTGGTCACAAAAGATGAGACCTAGCACATATACATCAATGGCCCATGGAGTGGATGACTGCATTGGAGACACAGATAGAGGATAGTCTGAGAGAGGAGGACACAACGTAGCACGAGGAAGCTAGTGGACAAGAGGAGCAATACGAAGAGGGTCACAGGGATCCTACTAAAGGTGATGACAAGAACAAAGAGTCTGAAAAGAAAGAGATAGACCAAGTTATTATGGAGAAGAGGAAGGCAGGCACCAAATTTGCCACAAGAAGAGAAAAGAAGAAGAAGGCGGATAAGACAAAGGATCTAACACCATTGGTCCTCACTGATGGGGACTTGGATTGGATTGAGGATAAAATTCAGGAAGTGATGATAGAATCATCGAACAAGCTAGAGGATCACTATGACACACTTCTAACCTGAGTCGAGGAGCGCATCATAGAACTGAAGATATTGGCATAGACAATCAGAAAGATAGTGCGGGATGAGGAAAATCTTGGAGAGGAAAGACCAATAAAGCCTACACTTGCAACTCGAATAGCACCAGTACATGCCAGAGCTCCACAATTTGACTCAGCAGAGGTACAGTAGCAGTTCAAAGAGTGGAGGTATATAAACATGAACATCGCAGTAGTTCCACTTTAGAGATTACACAAGCTACAACTAGAGATCATAGATGAGCTAAAGTTGTGCGAACACCACACTTAACAGTTAAATATTCAGGTAGAGAGAGAGCGAGCTTCACTACAACAGAAGCTCAACCAGGTGATCTAGGAGAGGGATTAGTTAGTACAACAACAAAAAAAGTTGAAGGAGGTCTTTGAAGGAACATGCCACAAGATTCTAGACAAGAAGACAAACTAGTGGAGGACAAGGTCACGAAGCTCGACCTTAAATTAGAAAGATACAAAATAAGATTCTAGAAGTGAAATTTACATATGAGATGAAGATCATTGAGCTACAAATGAAACTACAACCAACCACACCACAAGAAGTGCGAGAGCAGATAAAGAATGACCAGAAGGTTGCAATGGGTAGAATCCCTGCAACATTGGTAGATTGTGGGAATATTTTGGATGAGAGCTTAGAGATTTCGACTTTGTTGCAGGAAGATCCAAATGTGAAAAATCTACAAGCATATATGCAACATAAGAAGCATTAATTGGAGGAGATTTGGGCAACTTTTATAACCTTACCAATCTCACAGAAGCTCACAAACATCAATGAAAGAAATGCCCTCCAGAGGAAGAGAGAGGAGCTGAGGAAGGAAGAGAAGATTCTGATAGGGAGAACTCAACCATGGTAGGATGAGTCTCTCTAACTATCCCAAGAAATAGATGAGAAGATTTAAGAGCTTCGACAGAGATAGATAACAATGATGCTGAAGGATACATAACCTACGACAGAAACACTGTTGGAGGAAGTGTGCAATGAAAAGAAGCACATGACAGACATTTAGAGCCATTCAACAATTCCTACAACATCATTTTAGCAAATATTAGAGGAAAATCTATTGAGTGAATCAGGACAAGTCACATGTGAATGTTGGGGACTTATTCGATGCAACCCAACTTGGCCTATATTTTTGTAAAGACTATGCGCTTTGTGGGCGCGAAGTGAAACGTGTAGTGGAGCGCGAAGTGGAACGTGCAGTGGAGCGCGAAGTGGAACGTGTAGTGGAGCACGAAGTGGAACGTGCAGTGGAGCGCGAAGTGGAACGTGTAGTGGAGCATTTTGAATATACGTCGCAATGTTGTAAGGGCTTTGGGGTGGGTCAAAGCATCTCCTTTTTGTAAAAGCACGTGATTTTGTAAGGGATAGTTGGTTGTTTTAGGGAATCCATGGTATTTGGACCATGATATTTTGATGATATAACTCTTTGATGTAATAGTATATATAGGGTAAAATAATATGAAGAGAATCAGCAATCGATCCAGATCAATGTTATGGGTAAATTATTTTGATATATAATTTAGTAGAGAAGGCAAGGCTCTACAGCTAAGTACAAAGAGGTATCAGTCTATAGATGAGTGCGCAAACAACCTGTAGCTTAGTGTGTAGGCTAAGAACTATTTTTCGTTACAAGATTTATTATATTAAGAAACAGTTCTTGTGGATGTAGTCCTACACTGGGGTGAACCATGGTAAATTGGTGTTTTGATGTGTATATTTTCTTATTATTTTTGTAGAGTAGTTGTTATTAAAATTTCATTCTACTTCAACAATGTAATGGTTTATGGTTTTATATCACATGTTTAAGTTATTAATCTAATGTGACGAAGTGATTTATAAATGCTAAGAATAAGATAACATAATAATACAACATCTCCTAGTCGTTCAAGGTTGCAGAAACCTACTTCTACATCCTCCTATAGTCACTTTGGGTGAGACTTCGATTTGCTTGAAGGTCATTGTTGAAAGGGCTAGTGATTGAGGGTTTTGCTGGTGTACAATACAGATTGAACATGGGTCAGCCCAAACCAAGCCAACACGGACCATATCCAAATATTTGGAAGTCTTTCCTATATCCACATCCTAAAGGACAAAGGAAAGAAGCTAGATTCTACAAGCATCAAAGGGATCTTTGTTTGATTTAGTCTCTCTTCAAAGGCATATAGAATGTAAATCAAGGAAGGAGACACATTCAAGTAAGAAAGGAAATTATATTTGATGAGAATCAAACCTATAAAAGATCAAAAGATATTCCTATTGATTTTGATGACAAATATCTACCCATATTTGAAGAAGAAGAAGTACAACCTAACAACCCTTCTACAATTCAAGAGAAAGCAGGTGGACCAAGTGAGCCTATTCAACCTGTGGTCATACCAAGAGCAAGGAAGAGACAAATTTGGTTAAAATTTACTCTTGAAGATGTTGAAGGGAATGAAGCTACAAAAGGAACCTTTAGGGAAAAAAAAGTTTGAATTCGATATGCTACATATATGACAAGACTAATTGAAGAAAAACAATCTACATTTGAAGAAGCTGTTCATTAAGAAGTGTGGAAGAAAGCTACGGAGGAAGAATATCAATCCATCATGGAGAATAGGGTTTGGTAGATTGTTCCTAGACCTAGTTAAAAATCAATTTTCACCTCAAAATGAATCTACAAGATCAAACGCGATGTTGATGGAAGCATAGATAAAACCAAGGCTAAATTTGTTGAAAGGGGTTTCTCTAAAAATGAAGGCATATATCATGAAGAATCTTTGCACCCATTGCAAGGTATACTACCATTAGATCTTTGGTTTCATTAGTTGCTGCAATGGGATGGAACATCCATCAAATGGACATGAAGACATCATTTATGAATGGGACCATCGATGATAAAGTATACATTGAGCAACCTAAAGGCTTTGAGGTAAATGGAATATATATTCATGTCTGTAGACTCAAGAAGGCCCTATATGGCTTGAAGCAATCTCATAGGGCATGGTATGCAAGAATGGATGCATACCTTCAAAGAATTAGGTTTGTGAAGAGTTCTGCTGATCTAAATCTCTACATCAAGGTTATGACTAATGATCTAGTCATTCTTCTATTGTATGTGGATGATATGTTCATTACATGTGTGGAGAGAAGAATACAAGAATGCAAGAAAACGTTGACATTAGAATTTGAGATGAAGGATCTAGGACTAATGCACTATTACCTAGGTCTAGAAGTGTGGAAAAATCTTGGGGAGATATATTTGGGGCAAAGAAAGTATATCATCAAGTTGTTGCAGAAATTTGGGATGATGGATTCCAAGCCCAAGACTACACCTATGATCTCCTATCTCAATAAGTTGAGAAGATCTGAGTCAAGTCTCGTAGATCCTACCTCCTATCGTCAGTTGGTAGGTTCTCTAATGTATCTAGTAAATACTAGGCCAAATATATGCTTTGTTTTGAACACCCTTAGTTAGTTTTAGTTGGAGCCTTGTCATGATCACTGGATAACATATTGAGATATATTCTTGGTATGATACATCATTACCTAAAGTAAAATAACAAGGAAGTCAAGTTGATTGGCTTCATAGATTCTGATTAGGGTGGAAGTGAGACCAATGGAAGAATCACTATCAGAGGATGCTTTAGTTTGGGATCTTCCATGATCTCATGGATGAGTAGAAAGCAAGATCTTGTTGCTTTGAGTAGTGCTGAAGCAGAGTAGGTGGATGTATGGTTGAGGAAGCTTCTGACAATTTTGTTTTAAAAGATTTGGGATCCTGCTGTTATTAATTGTGATAATCAAAGTTGTATCAAGATATCTGGAGATCATGTGTTTCATGCTAGGACGAAGCATATCAACAATAAGTTCCACCATATTAGGAACTTGGTGTAGGATGGGATCATGAAGCTACAGTATGTCCTGACATACAATCAGGTAGCCGATATACTAACAAAATCTCTTCCTAGTAAGAAGTTTGAATATCTTAGAAGAATGATTGGTTTAGTTGATATCGATGATTTTGTTGATGATGTTAAAAGTTTGGAAGATATTTGTTGAGACCTTGTGTGTGAGACACATTGCCTGGGAGGACATCTAGTTGGCTCTATGTGTTGATGTCTAGTTCCCGAAGTAGGGAGGGTGGCATTGGCCATGGAGTTCTGACCTCAGATACACACCTAGACCCTTGGGTTGATGGTTAGCAAGTAATCCTAATGGTACCTAGAGAGGCTGAAATCTTTAGTCCATATTAGTCCCACTTGGATAGACTGCCCTGGTCAGGAATATAGTCTATGGCATTTTGGTGTCTAAACTGTTGAGAGACTTTGGATAGATTGCCTTGGTCAGGAATCTAGTCGATAGCATTGTGGTACCTAAATTATTCGTAGTTCATATAGTTTGAGATCTTTTGTATGTATACCTCCCTTATTAAGAGGGATTGTTGAAAAATGTAACTAGGTCCAGTCTTCCTAAAATGTATCTGTCAAAATAATTTTTATGATTGTTACAATGACTTATTAAATCATGGGTTTCATGCTTGGGTCATCGTTGTATTAGTTAAATTCCCCATTATTGACTCCTATGATTATTAAAGAGTCATTGTATATTTTATGAAACCGTTCTTGGCCATTCGATTGATGTAAAAAGAATTATTTTTGAGTAAAAAATGAATTATGTAACCTCCACACCAAGTCGGGCTCAAGAAGATGAATTCAACCTCAAAGAAGGCATATTGACAACATTAGAAGGTTATATATACAAGGCAATTTGACTTCATTTGGATCATCTCACTCTCTCACACATAGTTTGGTATCTAAAGCTAGAACCTGGGAAAAGTGCGAAGGTGAAGAAGGAGGCTAAAATGAGTGTGAGTTTGGTAAAGGAGGAAGGGTAGAACAAAAGAAAAGTTTTGGTCTCTCTCTCTCTCTCTCTCTCTCTCTCTCTCTCTCTCTCTCTCTCTCTCTCTCTCGTGTGGTCTAGTTTGGGAGATCGAAGTCTCCTTGCCAAAGTCAAAGCTGTTGTTGATGTTGGAAGTTGCCAAGTTGAAGTTTCTAGAGTCGAAGTGAAGTTGCTACTAGGTCAAAGTTTGGATTGAAGAAGGAGAGGTTGGCTTGGTGTGGAGCATGCATTTTTATAGGTTGAAGAGTGTAAAGGAAAACTATTGAAGGAAGATATTTTGACTGGATTTTCCCCTAGATAGGGGACTTTCCTTGGCAGAGTGCCTACATCTTGTGTCTTGTTTTTTTGTGATCTTCATGCACACATAATTTGGTAATTTCTTGATGAAAGATAATATATCAAATAAGTAAAAGAAGCCAACATAACTCATAGGTAATTATCAAGAAAGAGAAATCTAACCCTAATCCTACTAGCATTGATTTCTCAATAGAGGGAGGTCTCAAAGAGCATCCATAAGGGTCAATCCTATTGTAGGTGGATTATGGAACCTGGGTATATGACAGATATGCATTTGTGCTAGTAGATTGATTGCCATTGGGTGTTCACCCTCACCTAGAATGCATTACCTTGCATAACCTGCATAAAAAACTCCTATAACTGACTCACTAGCATCATGGAATTTTTCCAGGTCTTCGATCATTCGTGTTGGATGATAGTAGAGGTGGTATTGTTTCTAAGAATCATTAAGTGGGATGGAAGCATAAACATCCCTTCAACACTTGGAAGAGAGATATTGAAATATTTTCTATGGAGCCTTTTTTCTAAAACATGACATTTCTTTTTGAGGTGATTTCAGGGGCTGGGTACATCATTGGAGCTAGATCCTTATACATGACAATAGTTTTGGGATCAATCTATTTAATTCAAGATTCCATGTCAATGGGATATAGTTTGTAGGGGCTACTTACTATCAAGAGAGAGCTAAAAGGGGGTAATATAACAAGAAGTGTCAATTGTAGGAATTTTTAGGGAACTACATGAAGCTTACTCATGATCCTATTAAGGAAGAAATGACTAGAGTTGAGAGTTAGCCCCCCTCTCACAGATCCTCCCTCTTTGAAACAAAGGTAATGGTGGATTGGGAAAACTGGATCCTAGATACAAGGAACATTAGAGGAATATTCACCTAGCATGTGAAAGGCATTATTTTAAGTTAGAAAATGAAGTTTATTCTAGGTCACACACTATTAAATAGACAAGAGCATATCGACAATGTCCTCCACTCTCTAGAGCACCTCCACAACTACCCAAACTCCATCGATTACAAATTGGATCATATATAACAACACTTGGGCTTACCTCTTACGGGAAACACTACTTATGAGAAGGGAAAAACACCCATTGAGATTGTTGTTTTTGATTTAGAGCCTTCAAGGTAAATTTACATGTCTTATTTTCATGTTTTCTATTGTTTCTCTCTTTTGTCAGTGCATCTCAAGATTGATATATGAGTATAAGGAATTTTTTATATTATCTTTTTTTTCTTTCTAGTATCTCAGTCCTCTCTTAGGAAGATTGTTTTTTGGTTATGGTTAGGACTCCCTAATGAGAAACTAGCATTGAATATCAATTTCATGGTGTAATCTCTAGTATTATAATTAATATAATATTCACCTTACAAAAAACATTGAAAGCCTTCCATCCTTAGAACATTGGGATAAGCATATTTTAATTACTATATTCATCTAAAAAAATACCATATTACGCATTTGACAACATAAACATTGTATAATAAATTTACCTTGTATTTCATTTTAATTGACTTTCAAAGCAAGAATGGTCAACAAAATCCTTCAAGGATTCCTAGCGATGTCGCTAGAATGGTTAACAAAATCCTTCAAGGATTCGTAATGATGTCGCTTCTTATGCAAGAGACCTCTAATTCAACATTTCAATATGCGAAACCATTCAACATCAGAACCTGAATCTTTTATCAAATTTAGTTTTTTTATCCACTCAGATGGATACTAATAAACAACTAGCACAAGCACATTAATAAATGTGGTTGATATAAGTCGATAGGGTTGGAAAAACCAATATCAACATATACCAAATTTGATCAAGACAACCAATATTTTGTAGCTCACTTTGAAATCCATTATAATGAAGTATCTAGGTCCACTTAAAACTCTATTACATCAAAATATATAGACAAAAATACCATAAACCCAAAAACCACTATGGACTAACATTGATTTCAATCATTGAAAATTTTAATCCTTTACCGATTAAAATTGATCCTACAATTGATTATCTATACCTATTTAAATATGAACATTCCAAATGGCTATTGTCTTTATTGAAATCGAATAGGTTTATCACTTAATATTTACCATTTAAAACAATATGAGGATGTCTTAATTTAGAAACACACAAGCAATTTATAATTGATGTTTTCAAGTTTTTTTCATTGTCATGATTTATAGTGAATTATATTATTAAAAACTAAGCTCCAAACGAGCTCATATCTTCTGTTGGCCATAGGGGGATTTATTGGGGGAGCAATACCATACCATGGTTCATATTGGGGGATATATATTGAGGACAAATGACATAATATATTGGGGGATATACACGAGATAAAGAGTTTTTATATTAGTAGGTATAAAAAATGAAGCTTTAAGTTGTTGAAAAAATATAAAGGGATATAAAAATTGAGATGGTGTATTGGGTTCATATTGGTAGGGGGTTAAATACTGTGATTTTAGAGATTTTTTCCAATATATAGTCAAATTAGAAGTATGGTTTAGTATCCCATGAACACACATGATATTTCATAGATTGATTGAATGAAACCCTGTGCTCTTGGAATTTTAATATGCTCATATATATTATAATATTTTAATATGCCCACAAATATTATAGTATTCGTTATTTCATTTATTTTCACTCAAATATTGTCCATCCGACAACTATTGTTGCCCATTTGAAATTTGATAACAAAAGTAAATTGAAATTAGATAACAGAGCCACATTTATTAAAAAGTGTTTCTCTAGTTCTTTAAACTAAGTAAAAAATGAAATGGATTGAATTTGTCAAGCTGATATTATTTCACATGCCAATCACAAACTGTGCTATTGATATTCATATTTCAAATACTTGCATGCATACACAAAGAAAATCATAAACTAAACCAAACAAAAAGAGGATCAATAATGGGCCCAAGACGATGTTTAATGAGCCAAAACCACATTAGAGAATAACAGGGGCTGGCAAACAATGGATTTCTCAATTGTATTAAATATAATATGTAACATCGACACCCACTCTTTACCATAGTAGATAAGTATTAACTAGAAAACACTTGGAATTAAAAAAAATAAACTCATGCTAAATTTTTATTTGAAATTTTTTATTACAAGGTTTAATATTTTCAATCAAATGAATGGCAATGCACCGTCAACCACGTGGGGCAAATGCATGGAAACAAAGGGACAAATGTTTCAATTTCCCGTAATGCTCAAGAGGAGAGGAGGGCTGAAATGATAGCCGTATATGTTATATTAGATGAAGCATTTTCTTTTAGCATTCAATCGTATCTATGAAATGATATTTTAAGGTCCACGAGACTAAAAAAAGTCTATGAGACCATTAGTTCCCTATTTTTCACTCTTTTCAATTCAGTCCATTTCCAATTCAAATTGATGATAAGCTGACCCAACCTTCTAACAATCCCCTCACTAAAAAGACAATGCCAAGAAACTGATGCTAACATGTTCTCATGACTTTCTCTGATGTCTTTGAATGCATCACATTCCAAAATGAAATATTTTTCCGATTCCATAGCCCCAAACGTGCAAAATGTACACACTCTTTCTTCCCAAGCTTCTTTAAGCCTTTTCCACTTTCCTGTTTCACATCGAAGTTGATGTGAGTTGGTCCTTAATTGAGCAATAAGAACCTTTGCCTTCCAAGAAATGCTAGCTCCAATGAACTCTTTTTGTTGTAAATCACACGTAGGGTTGAATTCCTCAATGTAATATTCTTCTTTCTACCCAACTCTTTTCCCCATACCTTTTTACGAAACTTCTCCATAACAAAATACTTTTGCTCCTTGCTATTTGTGGGATAGGCATTGAGGTAGATATTCCATTTTTGTATCCATGTGTAGTTTTGTTTCAACCATGTTTTCTTTCTTTCACTGATGCCTTCATTGAAGATAACATTAGGCCATCTACCTACTCTCATTTGTTCAATTCGTTTTAGGTATCTTATGAGCCGCACCATAGAAATTGCTTCAATGGAAGTTTCTCCTATTTCATTCAACATTATCTCATAAGGTACTCAACTTTTTATTTTGAACTTGCTCATGATCAAGCGTTTTTGGATTTTCTCAATTTGTTTCCATTTTCAGACAGAAGTGCTGCTAGCCCACAATTCACACCCATATAGCATCACTAGACAAACTAGGAGTCCAAAAAGCACTTTTATTGTTTTCCAATCCCATAACTCTGCCTCTCTACATCTTTTTTGAAGAGCATATAATGCTTTCCACCCTCCTAAAATTCTCTTTTTTCTGCATTCCTCCCAATTGAGTTTGTTGTTGAAATCAATCCCAAGGTACTTGTACTCATTTACTTCTTCAAGAATGTTGTCTTCAAAGAAAAAAGTATGCTCGCTATGCTTCCTTTTTTAGAAAAAATCATTATTTTGGTCTTGCTAGTATTGACTTGCATTCCCACTGCTCTACAAAAATGCTCAAGGGAATATAAGTGCATTTGCAATCCATGGTCTGATTTAGAAATCAATACAATATCATCAGCATATAAAAGAATCTTTATCACAAAATCCCCCAATCGAACGCCATCTCCACCTTACAGATTCAGTCACTCTTCCAATTTATCAATATATAGACCAAAAAGAGTGGGGGATAGAGGGCAACCTTGCTTGACTCTAATGTCACTTCTAAAGCTTTCTGAAATACCCTCTGAGGTTCTAATTTTGACTTTGACTTCTTCATAAAGTATATGGATGACGGCTCTATAATGCACAAGAATTTCAAGTTCTTCCATTCTACATCACAGCTTATCCCTAGGGACTGCATCAAATTCTTTTTTGAAGTCAACAAAGCAGCAAAATACTTCTTCTTTGTCCTCCCAAACCTTTTCAACGATGTGTCTCAATGTGATGCCATGATCCACTGTAGAATATTTCGGCCTAAAACCCGCTTGTCCTCTTGCCCTCTTTTCTTTTACTTCTTCCCACTTGCTAATTCTGTCTTCTCCCATGCTACCAAAAAGCTTTGCAAACAAAGGATTGATCATAATTGTTCTATAGTTGGATGGATTATTAATGTCTTCACTTTTAAAAAGGGGTATTGCTAGGCTAGTTGTCCAGTCTCTTGGGAATCCTTACTGAATGATGTTGTTTAATATTTTCATGATGTGTGGTGCAAGAGCATTCATTCCCCATTTTAGATACTCTGATTGAAGTTCAACCAAGTCCTTTGCCTTTCCTATTTTCAGCGTCTTAATTCCATTCTCCACCTCCTGTAATGTGAAGAGCTTTGAATTTTTGTTGATCTTAAGGGGGGACTCCACCTTAGATTCTTTCTCATAGAGTTGCCTTGCATATTCAAACCATTGATTGGCTATAATATTATTTTCAATTTGCTTCTTCCTTGGTTTCAGTTCCTGTCAGAAAAGCTTTGGATTATTCTTGCTTAAATATATTAACTCTTCTCTCCTTATTTGCATGAACTCATCTCTTTTCCTTTTTAGTATCTGCTTAAGTAACTTTACATTCATCTTCTCTTTTCATACCCTTTTCAAGGTTTTCCTTGCCATTTTGCATTCCTCGTCAAACCAAGCATTTATAGGAAAGAAATTCGATTTTGATTTTCTATTTTTTGCTCTTTTGCACTTCTCAAGTGCACTAAGGATTATATTTATTAACTCATGGCCGCTGAAACATTTGAAACCAGTTTTCTCCTTCTGAATTAATCTCTCTAACATTGTCTTGAAGATAGTACCATTTTCTTGTGTTAGAAGAATTTTTCCTCTTGAGAGTGATTGTCGAGAGCACTGGGTTGTACTCCTATGCTGCCTTTCTTCTAACCATGATAACCTTATAAAAATTGGGTTATGGTTTGATTTTAAGTCCCAAATATGCTCTCCAATACTAGCTTCATCTGTCCTTTCTATTAAGCTTTGTGAACACATCACAAAGTCAACGAAACTTGCCCCATTGTATGTGTTGCAAGTGAAGTTCTCAGACCTTTTCCCTCTATCTAGACCATTGCAAATGATTAAGTTGAAAGCTCCGCACAGTGTAAGAAACCCATCTCCAAAATGATTGCTAATTTTGTCATCTTCTAAACACTTCAAACATTGGGGATTCTCCTCTTCAGTGTGCCAAATAGGATTGCTATCCTCTTTGCAACAAATGATGCTAGCTTGATTATTTGTTGTTCTAGCATTAAATCTCCCACTAAAAGAACTTATCCCTGTCGAGAGTACACGACAATATCTTGTTTTAAAGCTGCATATGGATCCTTGATGTCAAGCCCCTTATTTTTGTAAATTTTTGAGACTTGAGGGGCAAAATAGCATGCTGCAATTCTTATGTGATTCTCATCCCCTGATATTTTCAACAATAAATATTGTTTATTTGCATCTTCTTTAATTAACTTAATGTGATGAACTTCTTTTTCTTTCACTAAAACTAGTATTCCCCCACACCCTTTGCCATTTTCTGCTACCTTTTTCCAAACTGCCAACTTCAAATAACCATCAAACGCAGGAGTTTTGCAACCATCATGCTCATGAGTTTCCGTGAGACAAATTATGTCTCTACCTTCCGCAATAGACCCTAACCAAGGTCCCCTCCTCTAAGGGTAACCTCTACAATTCCAACAAACTAAACTTATGTAGATCTAGGCAGGATTTGACTGCTACGCAGTTTGGCACACAAGACTCAAATTTGAGTCTTCACTCCTTTTAGTCCATGCTGCTCTTGTTGTTTTCGTCTCTATTATTGAATTCTCTATTTTTTCTTTACTGTCAGCTTGCTACCCTAATTTGCCTGGAGGCCCAAACATTGCAATAACGGCTTTCCCATTGTATAGCCATGCCCTTTTCCCTTCATTTCTTGCTGTTCTAATTTTCTCCACTTCATCCCTCTCTCCTCTTGTTGTTTTTTGGTTAAATCTTCATCGAGGAAGAAGTATGAGCCTTTCAAGAGTTTATTTTTGCGCAAAAGCTGTCATTTTTCTTGCACGCTTACCATGGTGACTTTTACGGGTCGAGGCCTCTCTTCACATATCCTCCCAACCCTTCTTGCTTGGCAAACCCGCCCTTTCCAATATAGTTTTTCTTTCAGAAAGTCTCTTGTCAAATTGAGAGTACTTTCATTATTCCCATAATCTCTTATTACCCTGATAATAAAGTTTGCTTTTCTGTCGTGTGTTTCTTTTTGTTCTATTTCCTGTGCTCTGCGATCACTTACATTTTCTTCTTCCTCTGCCCTTATGTAACCATTAGCGTCTTCAGCTCTAGCTTTGATTTCATTTTTACTATCTTTCCCACTGTTCATTTTTGTCTTCTCTTTCAAAATGTATGTTTGTTGGGATACCTGTGTATCTAAGTTTAGAAATTGTCACATCTTTGTTTGTTGTTAGTTTAGAAATTGTCACATCTTTGTTTGTTGTTATTACTTCTTTCATGTTTTGCCATTCTTGTTTTCCTGTCTCTAGAGCCTCTTGTAACATTGTTATATGTTCTTTTAAAATTTTATTACCTTCCATTAGACATTGGTTTGCAACTGTGATGTATTCCAAAATCTCTAGCCTTATTCTGACCTTCATCAGTTCTTGGACATATAGATTTGATGGCCAAGTAAGAGGTGTAGATGTGGCACTGTAAATGATTGATTATTCTTTATTTTTGTTTCTCTTATTTATTTATTTTTCTTTTTTTTGGATCTTGATCTGTTTTTTCTCATTTGTCCGCATTTAAGGCGAGCAATTCTACGCCTTAAAATGCCTTCACACAAATCCACCTTCCTGCTTTGTTTGTTGAAGCAAGTTTGACTTGACCCAAATGATTTGTTTTCACAAAATCTGAAATTTCCTTGCTTTTTAAATCTTGGCTCTTCTGAGAGTTTTTCCATGTTTTGAATATTTACTTATTTAGAAGTTAACTGCCTCACTACTCACAAAACCCCTTTTCTCACAAAGGCTTGCATAGAAAAACCTTCAGGCTTGCATGTTACCTGCATTAGTATAGAATCTTCCCATACCTTTTACCTATAATGGTACTTGTGGTTTGCTGTTGTGACTGCTTGGCTATACAGCATTCCTGAGAGAATATTCAACCACTTTAATATAAATTTATATGGTTGGGTTCCTCTCGGAGTAGCCGGTGTGATTCTGAAGCCGAATCGATCAATTGGGCAGCGCTTCGAAGGAGTTCTTACGCTATTTTCAGATGGATCTGATAAAAAGATTCATGCGCCTCGACTGACCGAAACTAGGGCTTGCGTTGCCCAAGTCGATTTACTCCTATAACCGTGATGTCTTCGCGCAAGAGGGGGTTTGAGAGGGGCGGCCGAGTATCTTGCAATGGAGCTAGAGCATAGGCCGGTAGCTCAATAATGTACTCTGATTATTGGCTCGGCCGATGGCTAGGCCAATGGTCTTGATGGTCTGTCTATTGATTTAGAAAAATAAGAAATTTGCGGAAAATCAGTACGCCTATCACCATAATAATGATTATTCATTTTTACTGTTTTATTCCCATGGTGCGCCTAACTATGACGACGTGTAGCAGCCAGGAGAATGCAAGGCCGAGAAGGTTTTATATATCAAAGTAGGCTTCACAAATCACTCTAGCCAGGAGAATGCATGCCAGAAGCGTTTATATGCCAAAGGCGGTTTCATAAACCACATTTCAAGGGCGGTTTAATAAGTTAGGTTTGGAATCGAGTCATTAATTTTCTCATTAATCCATTCTGATCAGTGGTGATCAACATTAATAAATGTGAAATAATAAATATGGTTTAAGCGATGTGTTTTAAACATAAATTTAGAGATTCGAGTAAGTTATTCCCTTATAACCTATTTCTTATTTTGTGAAATATCATGAATTTGATTTACATGTTAATAATCATCATCTTCTGAGTATGACGCCTAGCCTTTGCCAGGGCAGTCAGTGCAAGTATTGGAAACTTTTGATCTGCAACTTCACTTTGACTAAAGCACATTTTCACTCATTTTAAACAAGAACCATGTGGCGACAAGATCACTGTTTTTGTCTAAATGTTTAAAATTTTAAATAATTTGACCCCGCAGTATTCATATTTTTATATAAAATTTCTAAATTTA